>SJYO01020080.1:68129349-68162289 GCA_006410555.1 Capra ibex
CTGGAATCAGCCGTTTCATTACAGAGACGAAAACTTATACGACAGATCCAACCAGTATTGAAAGGAAGGTTCCTCATTCACAGAAAATTAAAGTACCGACGTCAGTGGTAGAAATTTTACGTGGTTTTATACAAAATTACGAGATTTTAATTTGTGTCTTACTGTTATAATTTCACAGAAAAAAAGGGGGGTTAAATTGGTCGTGTTCCTTTTTTTGACTATTGTACGGTTTTCAGGACCGTCTGAGAGTCTATTATTCTAGGCATGTTCGAGAGTCTCTCAGGTCAGGTGAAATCCCAGGGAATGAAAATTATGCTTGTCCGTTGTCGGTTCACACTCTCTTTCATTTAGGTTTAACTTTTGATATTCTTGAGTCCTATCTTTTTAATTTTAGGATGTTCAAAGATCTCTCCTCTTTTTATATTGATATATAACACGGATACTGACCATAAGTCTTACTGTCCTGAAGAGTTGTTTGTTATGACCGTCGTTCTTTTTTAATAGTTACGGAAGTTTTCAGGATCAAGTTATTATGTTTTAGATTTTAAAATTGGACTTAACTTTCGATTTAGACTTCTACTCTATTTTTATAAAATCAAGTGTGTTTAAAACTGATTTGACTTTTAATTTAGACTTCTACTCTATCTTTATAAAATCAAGTGTTTTAAAACAATCGATTTACCTTTTAACTAACTTAACTTGTAAATTAGACTTCTATATAATCAAACGTTTTTTAAAAGTACTTAGTAAGAGTCTTTCGAAGACTAAAAACAGAAGATGAAGTTATGTCCTAAGGCCACTAGGTTACGTTCTCTGTCCATTCCTGTTTGGGTCCTACTGTTGACATGTCCTCTGTATTTCTCGTTGGTCAGGTTTAGATTCGGTACTTTGCCCGACAGTAGTGTTTCGAAGGAAGACGAGACCACTGGGACCAAGTCCGAGTACACGACTACTTCAAGGGTGAAAGTAAAGGACAGAGACAACAGTTGACAGTCAAGTCGGGTGACATGACTTTGAAAGACTCTTGACCTCAACCGATACCACTCGAATCTTAAGATCCCCTTTTTTTTTTTAGTTCAACAGAATGTTGGTGGTGGGGGTTGGTGTAGGTTATAGACAGAGTAACATGTCTGAATTGTTCACGGTTTAACACATTGACAAATATAAAGGGTTCCAAGTAAGTGACGGAAATGGTGGTTTAAGGAGATTTCTTTTAAAAAAGTAGAGTTTTCCTGAGACTTTTCGCACGATACTAGGTTTAAGGTTGTTTAATACAAGTCGATACTAAGAACAAGAATGCTGTTATACCGAAAAGAATGTCTCAATGGACACAAAGGATCAGTTGAAATATACATTTTCTGAAGTATAAATAATTTTTTATTAAAATTTTAATCCTTTTAAGTAAATCTTTTTCTATACTCCACACTTCACAAATCGTATCACTGTATATATCATTTAAGAGTTATTTAGTGTTTATGTGAACAATACTAAAATACATCAAGAAAGTAAGGAACCATTATCAATAATAAAACTTTGTGTCAAACCTACTTTTTAGAAAGCTTATCAGTATATTACTGAACTAATACATCATGTACACGGATTTTACGGGAGAGGGATGGTGGTTCTTTGTGATCGTTTAAAGTTTTAGAAACTTTATAATTATTAATTCTGGGTTTTAAGATAATAACAGGTATTTATTCAATATATAAGTAAAATTATTTTTATATACTACTTACTGGAAATAGTTGTAAAATCAGGTATAAGTTTATTAATACAAGTACATCGTGTATTCGTTGACATTTCGTCTGTCTTCTGTATCACCCCCTTTTTTATTGACGAGGTTTTTAGTTCTCTTGAACTTAGTTCAAGACTAAGACAGTGGTGGATTAAGTAATTCGAACCATCCCAGTTAAGGGAGTTCCGTCGTTTAAAGAAAGGACGTTGTACTCTCTTGACCTGTAACACGATCAAACACGAAACAGTTGAACTGATTCTAGTGTTGTTTGACACCTTTTAAGAATTTCTCTACCCTTATCGTCTAGTGGAGTGGACGAGGACTCTTTAGACATACGTCCAGTTCTTCGTTGTCAATCTTGACCTGTACCTTGTTGTCTGACCAAGGTTTATCCCTTTCCTCATACAGTTCTAACACATAAGAGTGGGACGAATAAATTGAATATACGTCTCATATAGTACGTTTTACGGTTCGACCTACTTCGTGTTCGACCCTAGTTCTAACGATCCTCTTTATAGTTATTGGAGTCTATGCGTCTACTATGGTTGAATTACCGTCTTTCGTTTCTTCTTTATTTCTTGTAGAACTACTTTGACTTTCTCCTCTCACTTTTTCAACCGAACCTTGAGCTGAAAATCTTTTGATTCTAGTATCGTAGTGAAGTACCGTTCGTTTACCCCTTTGTTACCCTTGTCACTCTCTGAAATAAACCCTCTCCCGAGGTTTGAGTGACGTATACCACTGACGTCGGTACTTTAATTTTCTACGAACAAGGAACCTTCTTTTCGATACTGGTTAGATCTGTCGTATAATTTTTCGTCTCTGTAATGAAACGGTCGTTTCCAGGTAGATCAGTCTAGATACCAAAAAGGTCATCAGTACATACCTACACTCTCAACCTGATATTTCTTTCGACTCATGACTCCTTAACTACGAAAACTTGACACCACAACCTCTTCTGAGAACTCTCAGGGAACCTGACGTTCTTCTCGGTTGGTCAATTAGGATTGCCTTTAGTCAGGACTTATAAGTAACCTTCCTGACTATAACTTCGACTTTGAGGTTATGAAACCGGTGGGTTACGTTTCTTGACTGAGTAACCTTTTCGGGGACTACGACCCTTTCTAACTTCTGTCCTCCTCTTCCCCTGTTGTCTACTACAGTAGTGACTGAACTACGTGTACTCAAACTCGTTCGAAGTCCACTACCTGTCCCTTCGGAACGCACGACGTCAGGTACCCCAACGTTTCTCAGTCGGTGCTGACTGGTTGACTTGACTGACTTGAACTGATTCCGACCTCTTATTTAAAGGGTCTTAAGGAAAAAAAACAATACTAAAATCTGATCTTAATGATCTCCTCGTTGAACGGAATCTAAACCTTCCAGTCTCCTTTAGTCCGGTAATGAAAACCTTCTGATAGGATCAGACCGGACCACAACTCGTCTACACACAAAAGACCATCTGGAGTCGAATACACGTAAAGGGAGATGAAACGAATGTCAAGTGGGAGGGGCGACGGTCCGGGTGGCCGTCCCCGAACCGACGTCTTAGTGTTTCCACTATCGATGTGTCTTCGTCTCGAAGGACTCTCCGTCGATTATGGTAAGTTGAGGGAAGGACGAAACGGGATACACCAGGGGCAAGTGTCGGACTTGTCCGATAATAGGATCTAAGGGAACTTTCGAAGATAAACAAGTGAGTGTAGTCACTAATTCCACCTGACCAATTACTGGAAAAGAGTCTAGAAGGTTGAGGTGATATCTGACAGTGAAGAAGTCAAGGAGGGTATAAACTTAAGGACATTATTTAGGAAATAAGTGTAATATGGATATCACCGAGAGAAAGGGGCTAAATACTTTACACTACTACGTGAGATTTCGGAGGAGGTTTAGACTATAAGGTCCAAAGAGTCTCAGGTAAGTCATGTTATAGTATACTACATACGTATCGAGTTATTTGTCGTCCTTGTCCAAGTTCAGGTAAGTAGATAAAGATCGTCCGTTGTCCCTTCAATTCGGTATACCACTCAAAAGTACGCTGAAGGGTCTTGTGGTGCTCATGACTCAAGAGGTTAAAGTTTATATATTGGTTATTTTCCTAAATGTCACTGACGTATACCTAATTCATCTGTGAGTTCGAGTGGACGTATTACCATATATAAATCTCGTGTTCACGAATTTATCCTTTAATTTATTCTTTATTGTTTATGAAGATAAGTACGAAGAATTCATATGTTTCTATTTTACCTCTGATTTCTAAACAAGTCCCCGGTTCCGGTGCCGACTCGGGAGTGGGGTTGAGGGAGGGTAATCGGGAAAACGTTTTCGTAAAGTGAACATGGATTTCCGCTTGTTATAGAGTCTTTGAAAAGGTTCTGTTATTTAGTTCTTTCGACCAAACAAGTGTAAAAAAAGAAAAGAAAGGAAAGAACTCCACTTGGAGGGTGTCTCTCAATATGGTACATTCCCTAAGTTGTTTTACTTACTCTTATATAAATATAGTGAGTACCTAATGAAAAGACACCGTGTCAAAGTCAGTTGTCAGGACTTCCTTTTTTTGTTCTACGCACACAGACACACAACATATCAAGGAATTGAAATATTAACGTCGACAAGTTTGTAAATAATAAAGTATGATGTTTTATTCTTTAAGTGACTTCGTGTCTCTTCGTCTCTTAAGAAGGTAGTCAAATCGTAAACAAGGCCCTAAATTTGTTTCGTTTAAGTCTTACGTACACCAAAAGTGTATTTCATCAAACCGAAGAAGTTTAGTTAAGGGTTGAATAGGGAAAAAACGATAGAAGAAGTCGACTTTCGTAATGGTTAAGTAAAAAACGTACGGTACAATTATTATTTTCAATTCTAACCGTATAATGAAATATCTAATCTTTTTGTAAAAATACATGTACTCTATTTAGTTGTTCCATATCATCTTTTTCTGTGACCGAAACATCGAGTTTCTAGAAATAGTGGGCACGTTGTCTCATTCATCCTGACTGTACCCCCTAGTGTCGATAGGACTCGGAGTTCAAAGATTGTCTAAAAGACATTTCGAGTCTATCTAGTACATACATTTCGACTGAAAACTTTCCAGACCTTACTCTATTTATTTCCATAATTTAGTTAAACACAAAATGTCTACTCCCTGTTTCAATAAGTGGGTTTCAATTTATCTGAGTATAATCCTGGTCTTTAGGTTACAGAACTGAGACTCCCATTATAAGAAAGGAGAGGTATTGTGACGGGGAGTAAGTAATGAAAACAAATTTTTCCTTTTGAAAAAAAAGTCACACTCTGTGTAATAAAATACATCTTTAAGGTTTTCTTTGTTCTATAGAATTTCTACTTTCCGGTTCTTGTTCTCTAATCTAAGGTTTGTAAAACTCAAATTTAGTCTCGAGAACAGGAGTGATCGAACAACTGACTCATGTAATGAATTGCAAAGACACCAAGTCAAAGTGATAGGAATTTTAGTTCTATCTTAATTGTAGTTGTAGTACCCCGTTAAACTTCTAATGTATTCATCTGTGTACATTTCGTGACTCTTATCAGAACCATCTCCTCTTCGTAATTTATTACACTCGTCAATAATATATTTCTTAGTATATCCCGGTAATACAATTACTCTAATAATATCACCTATAATAATATGACTCGAACGACAGTTAGTATTTTACTAACAATAGGAATTCTTGTAGTGTCTACTTCACTCCTTCTGTTCGCGTCCTACTACGACTGAAGTAATGGCTTTGGACTCGTCTCGAGGAATCTTCCGTCGAGGCCTAAGTTTTACTCGATATGGTAAGTAACGACTTTTCAGGTCTCAAGTACCTTTTTGGTATAAATTTATTTCCAAACGTAATGAAAAAAGGAAAAGTTATTTTGACATCCTAGAAACTTTCCGAATCTTTACTGATCTTTCATACGGTCTACGTGACAAAAGATATGTATCTCGATAAATCTTTAAGTTCATTATCTTCCTAGTAAACTATATTATACAGATTTATGACATGTGCTCTTTGTGTTTGTAATCTTACAATTTACACCCTTCCCTTAAATATCGTGTAGACCAGTGTGGTTAGGGGTAGGGGAGATTTTTGATTGAAAGGAGAAGTCGTAGGGGATATTCGTTAGAAGATTATTACTTACGAAACTTTCTGTCCTTTTAAAAGTGGAGGGTTACTTCAAGAGGATTGTGAACCGTTGTTATCTGAAAGTCTTTCCAATAAAAAAATTAAAACTTATGATAAATCAACGTGTAGTTGAAGATAATAATCCTTGATTAAGGTTCAGGTTTCTCTTATTGTTGTAAAATATTTGTTATTTTCAACACATTTCCATGATACTTTAAATTCAACAAACTGATTATTAGAAATATTTCATTCGACATGAACTCATAGAACTCTACCAAAACTGGAATACCCGGACTTTTTATTTGTAGACTTCGAACTATCAGTAATAGAAAATTAAAAGTATTTTCTATACACGGTACGAACGAACTACACAGGTTGTATGTGGAAAGTATTTACTTAAAAGTCAAATCAAACATATTTATAAATAAAGGAGGGTGACTTTTAGTAAACAACTACTACATGAAGATAAAATGGAGTGAGACTGGATGTAAAAGTAATGACAACCTCCTCCAGCAGATCTCCTGTACTGGTGTCCAACTGGACGTTTGACTTGGACCTGTTAGGTTCCGAAGAGTGGGTAAGAGAACGGAAACGTCTCATGAGAGACGGGTGGTAAGGGTATCGATTTCGATAAACTTCCTATGTTGGACTCTCAATACACAGAACTCTGATAAACCTACCATATACACTGAGTTGGGACAGTTCTGAAAATTCTAAGACCATCGACTCACACTTCTAAATGAACAAGACACTGACCAGTTCTGTTTGGAGTTTACATTCAAAGATGGTCAGACTTCCTTTCTCTATGGACACCCCCTTTCAGACCTAACCGGTAACTGAATATACACCCCTCCCGGGAACGACACACTAATGGTCCTACGGGGGGTTTCGAGGTAGACCATACTACGAAAAAAAAAGAAGGGGACTCTTTGACAAGTATCGTGTGACACCGTTTCTTACCTTTACCTAATAACGGAACTACCCGACCGTAGATCATACCCGTCAAGTCAACTGGTGGTTACGGGTCGATCTCCGACTTCGACGTCAATCTTTCAACCTTCTATATGAATCCAATCTCTTCCTACACAGCAACAGGTGATGAGATGGTCGAAGAACCACTCGTCTGTTCCACCCTCGAGTCCTACTACTCAACCTCGTGTATCACTCGGTAAAACGTTTTCAACAATAAGTCGACGAGCCAGTGTAGGTTGAGAAACACTGGGGTACCTGACGTCGTGTGGTCAGGAAGTGGTTGAGGGTCCCGGACGAGTTTGAGTACAGGTAACTCAGGTACTACTGTAGGTTGGTAGAGTAGGAGACAACAGGGGAAGAGGAGGACAGAAGTTAGACAGGGTAGTAGTCCCAGAAAAAGTCATTCATTCAAGAAGCGTAGTCCACCGGTTTTATTACCTCAAAGTCGAAATCATAGTCAGGAAGGTTATTTATAAGTCCTAACTGAAAGAAATCCTAACTGACCAAACTAGAGGAATATCAAATTCCCTGAGTGTTCTCAGAAGAAGTTGTGACGTCAAGTTTTCGTAGTTAAAAAACCACGAGTCGGAAGAAATACGAGGTTAAGAGTGTAGGTATGTTCTGATGACCTTTTTGGTATTGAAACTGATCTACCTGGAAACAACCGTTTCATCACAGAGACGAAAAATTATACGACAGATCTAACCAGTATCGAAAAGAAGGTTCCTCGTTCATATAAAATTAAAGTACCGACGTCAGTGACGGACGTCACTAAAACCTCGGGTACTTTTATGTCAGACAGTGACAAAGGTAACAAAGGGGTAGATGGACGGTACATCACTACCTACCTGACCTACAGTACTAAAATCAAAAAACTTACAACTCGAAATTCGGTCGAAAAATCGGGAGGAGAGAGTAGAAGTACTTCTTCGAGAAATCAAGGAGAAGTGAAAGACGGACTTCCCACCATAGTAGACGAATAGACTCCAACAACTATAAAGAGGACCTTTAGAACTAAGGTTGAGCACGAAGAAAGTCGGACCGTAAAAAACGTACAACATGAGACGTATATTTAATTTATTCGTCCCACTGTTATATGTCGGAACTACATGAGGAAAGGGTTTAAATTTGGTCAGACAACAAGGTACAGACCAAGATTGTCAAAGAAGAACTGGACGCGTGTCCAAAGAGTCCTCCGTTCAGTCCACCAGACCATAAGGGTACAGAACTTCTTAAGAGGTGTCAAACAACACTAGGTGTGTCAGTTTCCAAAATCGTATCAGTTACATCGTCTTTATCTACAAAAAAGACCTTAAGAGAACGAAAAAGATACTAGATGATCCATAACCGTTAAACTAGAGACCAAGGAGACGGAAAACATTTAGGTCGAACTTGTAGACCTGTAAAACAACGTCTAATTTATTTTCAGATTCACGAACACTATTTCGTACTAACTCTGTGGTTTTTTACTTTTAGACCTTTCCACTACTTTCGTTACTCCTTCTACAACAACACCAACTGCCACTTCTCCCGTTTGTCCGGAACGATCGGTTTTGGATTAAGTCTCCTTTTTAAAATTCATTGTTAATGGGATGTAGACTATTATTTCTTTATATGATTTATATGAGATTTTGAGGATTTCCTTTTTGAACCGAAATAAAGATAAAGAACTTCAAAATTTAGAATGGTGCAGTACCTATTTTGTCCCCTTTCAAAAGTTTATATATCTTACGATGTCTTCGAGAGAACGGGGTTTTAGATCGAATGTGAGAAGTATAGTAATAAGTAGTTCCTGATTATATTTAGAATTTTCAGAATTTTCAGACATTTCTTTTATCACTTTTTGAAATCGATACACTCGTCAATTTGAACTGTGTTAAACCTAAGTTAATAACAAATATTTGACCACTTGTAAAAAGTAAAAACATGTACTATGTACCGATTTTAAAAACTTATTCTTTACATAGAGACACAAACAAAATATACAAATATATACAGATCCCACAAACGATACATATGTACTATACGAATATGAAAATTTACCATAACGGTTTTAGTTAAACATTTTCTCAAGTAAATTAACTGAATCTGAATACACTTAATTCATAAGGATTTTGAGAGGTTTTATATCTTTAATTACGTTTATGAAAACTTCAAGTACACTAGACCTAATTAGAAGTCATTTATTTTCGATAAAATTCGACCAACCGAATTAATTTTATCTATACAGAAGTCACAATTTTCGTAATTTAAATCGCGTTCGTATATAAAAAAATAAGACGGACCCAAATGATCAGTTTATTTAGTATAACAGGGATTATGTTTTAAACAACCGTTCTTTTTATTAAATTCTACTACCGATCGATAAAATTCAGAGTACTTTAAAAGTACTCACTAGATTTGTTTTAACAATTCTTGTTAGTTTAATTTATGTACGTTTATATATCTCTCTCAACCCTTCTCTCACTTTTAGAATGGAACACATTAGAATGGAACACATTAAAATAAAATAAAAAACAAACAAAAAAGGAAAAATTTTTTTTAAAATTAAGAAATTTAACCAAAACGGTACGTATGTGTACATAGGTGGTGTCCATATGTGCACAAGGGGTAGGACTTGTGGGGAGGGGGGAGGGAGGGGTATGGTAGGGAGACCCAGCAGAGTCACGTGGTCGGGGCTCGTAGGCCATAGTACGTAACTTGAACCCGACCGTTGAGCAAAGTATATACTATAATATGTACAAAGTTACGATAAAAGGGTTTAGTAGGGTGGGAGAAGGAGAGGGTGTCTCAGGTTTTATGACAAGATATGTAGACACAGAGAAGACGACAGAGCGTATGTCCCAATAGTAATGGTAGAAAGATTTAAGGTATATATACGTAATCATATGACATAACCACAAAAAGAAAGACCGAATGAAGTGAGACATATTATCCGAGGTCAAAGTAGGTGGAGTAATCTTAACTAAGTTTACATAACAAAAATTACCGACTCATTATGAGGTAACACATATACATGGTGTCGAAAGAATAGGTAAGTAGACGACTACCTGTAGATCGAACGAAGGTACAGGACCGATAATATTTGTCACGACGCTACTTGTAACCCCATGTGTACAGAGNTAATGGTAGAAAGATTTAAGGTATATATACGTAATCATATGACATAACCACAAAAAGAAAGACCGAATGAAGTGAGACATATTATCCGAGGTCAAAGTAGGTGGAGTAATCTTAACTAAGTTTACATAACAAAAATTACCGACTCATTATGAGGTAACACATACACATGGTGTCGAAAGAATAGGTAAGTAGACGACTACCTGTAGATCGAACGAAGGTACAGGACCGATAATATTTGTCACGACGTTACTTGTAACCCCATGTGTACAGAGAAAGTCAAGACCAAAGGAGGTACACATACGGGTCGTCACCCTAACGACCCAGTATTCCGTCAAGATAAAGGTCAAAAAATTCCTTAGAGGTGTGACAAGAGGTATCACCGACATGATCAAACGTAAGGGTGGTTGTCACATTCTCCCAAGGGAAGAGAGGTGTGGGGGAGGTCGTAAATAACGAACATCTGAAAACCTAGTGTCGGTAAGACTGACCACACTTTACCATGGAGTGACACCAAAACTAAACGTAAAGAGATTATTACTCACTATGGAACACATTAAAATAAACCGATTTTAACCTACATAAACAATGTCCAAAAACAAAAAATAAAGATTTGAAATTATAGTTAACACGTGAAACCATTATGATTTTGAATTGTAAGAAAGTAGACGACTTTCCGTTCGAAAGACCTTGATGACCAGTCGTGGACTACTCTCTAATGTTTTCCTAAAAGAAGTGGAAAATTAATTAGAAGGATCTCCGTTTCTAAAACATAAAATAGTTTTATTAAGGGACACGAAATTCAACAGGAACTAATCCTTTGACTTAGTAGAGTTGTAATTCGTCGAAAAAACAAACAAGTGTCGATACACTAGAGACATGAACGGAAATTTTAGAAAATAACAGTGAAATCAATCTAACTATTAATTCATAACAATGTATTCTTAGGTGCAAGGATGAATCGATTGAAAACGGTAAAGGAGTTTTAGTTCAAGTTTTACTTCCGAAACTGAGAGAAATTCACACAGAGAAAGGAGAAAGAAGAGTTTGACTTTCGTATCAACTAAAAATTTTAGTAAAAATAAAGACTTAATTAGATAAATATCGTTTTATTAAAAGAGATTTATGACAATACTGACGAAGGATCTATAAAAAGATACACCAAGATAACATACAAGTCATTTATCCGTTATTCAAAGTCTCTCTACTGGTCATATCGATAATATGTTAATCAATGAACATTAAAATCAAAAGTTAAGAACAAATTGGTTTGAAAACAAGAAACCAACAGAAAAAAATATAAATTAAAAATGATAATATTTTGACACCAGTTGTTTAGACCAGATGTAATAAAAAATGACAAGACTTAATAACTTTACGATATTTATGAGGTTCCTCACCTTCTTTATACGTGTGTAAAACAACCGAGATAGAAGAACGAATCTATAAGTCAAAAGTTAAGATAAAATCGGATAGATAAAAAACAAAGACGTTAGGACAAAATAAAAACTTTAACTAAAAAAAAAAGTTTTGTCGGACAAGTAAAAGTACTTACTCATAGGAGTTTTTAAAGAAATTCATATAATTAATATGAATCGAGAGAAGACTCAGGATTTAACTATGGAACCTCAAATCAATGAACTAAAAAAACTACACGTGTAAACTTTAGGACCAATTGTCTATAACCCTCGTCTACTTCCAAAAAAGTGAGGTGGTGTATAGAAATAACGGTACTTATATTTCGTCTAGACTTTCTTCCAAATGACCCTCCGAACAAAGAGACTCGTGACTGTGTAGAAATGAATTTCAGACCTTGGTGATGTTGATTATTATGGAACATTGATACTGTCCTCTTCGGCACCTTTATTTCGATTACGTAGTTACTACAGACTCACTTTTTAATTTTTCCGAGATCAAGAACTACAGTAACGAAATCTACTTATTTGTTAGGACCTTTTCAGGATACACACCTAAAAAGTAAAACTTAATTATATAATTTTGTAAAAATATAGGTGATACTTAATCCAAAAGATATTAATGTCGGTGTTAGTAGGTTAAGTTATGTAGTGAAAGATGTTGGGTAAAAGGTTTTTAATTAGTCTCGTTAGAATTTTCGTATGTCATGTAATACGATGAGTAGACAGATGTTAAGAGGTTAACTGAAAAACAGAATAAATCTTATTTTAAGTTTGAGGAGGGACCGAATGTTTTGGAATATAGTAGACTGTTTTGGAATATTGTAGTCGAAGAATTTCTCGGGAAGTATTCATAGGTTTAATCTCGTTGATGAATCATTAAGAAAAATAGTGTAATGAATAGAATTAATAAATACAACGTAAATAGTGTTGGATAATATATACATAAATATATATATATGTAAATTTACGGACTATAGGGAAAATTATCATATTCAAGAAATTTTGTCTCTACAAACTGTGGAACAAGGAACTTCGTAAGGGTAGTGGATCTTCTCACGGATTGTAAATTCAAGAGTTGTTTATCAACAACTTTTTCACTTACTTGGATAAGAAGTAGAAGGTCTTTAAGAGGTAAAGAGACCAGTCGACCACAATGAAAAGAGGTTACTGAGTATCATGATTCCTAGATAAAAATATAGACAATGTAGTCAAGTCATCCTAAACCCTCCCTTTGTATTTATTTAAGTATGTAAGTTATCCTAAAAATATCCTTAATCTCTATTGCAAAGACCCATTTTGGTAGTAACTGAAACTTAAAAGATCACTACACATGTTGTCCGACCAAAATAGATTCATTATACTTAAAAGAATGTGAATGGTTTAGTGATATTAAAGTAAAAGACATGTATTTGTTACTCGGTCTTTTCTCGTAGGATGTACTTTGTGTATGTCTTCCACAGGAAAATCTTCCTACAGGTGGAATCTGAAAGAGTAAACGAAATTTGTTTATATTTTCATTCGTCAGAGCTTTCAGGTTCATATCTGATCTTCTTACACGATTGCTTGTGGGTTCGAGTTCAAAAGAATAGACTCTATGTTCTCACATCTAGTAACTAAGGTCCAACAGGTATAACATCTAGTATTATGAAAAGTTTATCCTTAATTGAAAAATAAAATGGACGAATTCTGTAAATACTTATAATACTGGTAACAATACTTTATTTCCTGTAGTACTTAGTTTATAACATTTCTTATATCGATTCCAATTTCTTGAGAAGAAACTTACTTTTTGAATCCAGACATTTTTAAATTAAGTAACAATAATAAGTAGAGTAAAAGGTCACTCGATCATCTTTTGTAATCAAAAGTCATCCAACTCTTGGTTTTCTTTATTAGTAGGAACTTCTATAAAACATTCAATATTTAGAGAAATATTTATATTTAATGTCTAAACTACATTCTATACTCACTCTCCCGGTCTCACTGATAACAGAAAAAGTGGACTCCGTCGCATTCAACGAAATTTGATTCTATCCTTTTGATGTAAAACCTGTTTTCTAGTCGTTGAATCAAAACCTACACAATTCAGACTCCATAGATAATCTGTGAGGTCCCCTACACAGTCCGTCCGTAAACCTACATCCTTAAACCCCATTTACCCTCTCTGAATCAGGCCTCTGTATTTAAATCGTTAATTATCGATCGGATGTCCACCGAAAATTTTCGGAACTTAGATCTCTAGTGGTTCCTTTACTCCGTCTGTGTCTTCTTTTAGGTACAGACAGGGCACCCCGTAAGACACAAGACTGTAGTCTCCTCTCTCCTTTCGTTTTCCGTGACTTCTCCAGACTACAGTCTCTGTTGGGGTCCTCTCGTCTCACGACAGTCCACTTTTACAAAAGGTCTTTGTACTCTACTCTCATAGAGGAACCACGGGAAGTTACATATATTACTCGTCCATCTTACCTTTTGTTCGTACCACGTCTTAAAATGTCTCCGTGTCGAAGTTCCACGAGTCTCCTTCGTGGTCCCCGAGTTCTCGTCTTAGACATCTACACGATTACTATCGAACCTCTAGACCTTGAGATTAAATACAAAACGGTCACCAGATTAACCCGTCATACAGTAAGGTGTCTTAGTTCAAAGTCCATTACATTGTTTCACAGTCAAAAATTTAGTTGTAACATTCCTTAAATGTCCACACAAGTTTATAATGTTTATTGTAAAACGAAAGGGTTTCTTTGTCAAGGGTAAAACCTTTCTGAACGAATACGGTAGAAGATGACTACTTTAGTGGATAGTAATAATTTGATTCAAAATTAAAAGTCTTTAATTTAGATATAGTTGGGAAATCCATTGTATGACTACTATACTACTATGTCGTGTACGTCGGTATTATGGTATCAGTTAATGTCATAGTCATAATTATCACTCGGGTGGTTCTTCTTTTAGATCCCACTTGTGGGTGACATAAAATTGACGAGAAAAAATTTGAAGTCAGAGTTAAGGTCGTTTTAGAACGGAACTCCGTGAATCAGGATCGAATCAAACGGGACCACGATAGACTGGAATAACGGTGTGGAGTGGAAACGAGGAATTCAAAGGGGTTCCATTCCCCACGACAAATGACGGGAGTCACGACTGACCGTTACGGGAGGTCACCAGTGACACCTTTTTCTCGGGACTTTTATTACAGGGTTGAATGGTTACTTGACATTCTTATCCTTCTCGATTGACCATGGTTCTTTGGTAACGGTCCCGTAATCGAACATGTTTAGTAAAAAAAAAGAAAGTGTGAAAAATTAAACCAAGAAGACCGTTGAATAAAAAGAACTATAAGAAAGATTTATAAGAAAGAAAGAACTGTAATAAAGATTTGTGTATTTAGACATAGAATAAATTATATAGTTACACTAGAACTATGTCTATATATATACGAATCTTAAATACCGCATAGTCCGTTCGCTTCCGTCTGTCACTTTTACGATAAAATTCGAACCTACCTAGGATCTTGTTCCTCTTTCTAATAAACTTCTTTAAAAATAAGGACCTTTTATTTACGTTTGCGTCGTAAGTGTAAGAAAAGGATTTTATACAACGGATCTCTGGTTTACCTTAGTTAACAGTTAACTAGACCACCCTTAGAGTTATCTACCAGACAAACTGATGAGAAATACTCCTTTCTACTCCTACTCGGACACTTTGAGACACCGTTCTTCCTTAATCTCTCCCTCCTCACCTAGATTTTCGTTCTTTCTTATCTTTCTCTCGTTGTTTTTTCAAGTCAACTTAAATTTTCTGTTCTTCCTTATTCTCTTTTATATATTATTATGAGTTTCTTACATGCATATAATAGTCTAAATATGTACATATAACAGTTTGATTTATATATATACGTTTTACGTACATATAAATGTACAAATTAAAGATGTTGTTAGAATACTCCTTTGTTCATAATTATAGTTAGAGGAAAATATAAATTCTTTTACCCTTCTTTCAATTCGTTGAACTAGTTTCATTTTCTATCTTAGGTACATCAAATATTTCTTGTAATACTTTTTTCAAAAAAAAAATTACCTTTCTATTATATCTTCAAAACTTTATTCAACAGTCAAGTCAAGTTAGAGAGTCAGCACAGGCTGGGAAACACTAGGGTAACTGACGTCGTGTGGTCCGGAGGGACAGGCAGTGGTTGAGGGCTTCAAATGGGTTTGAGTGCAGGTAACTCAACCTCTACGGTAGGTTGGTAGAGTAGGATAGTAGGGGAAGAGGAGGGAGGAAGTTAGAAAGGGTCGTAGACCCAGAAAAGTTTACTCAGTCAAGAAGTGTAGTCCACCGGTTTCATAACCTCAAAGTCGAAGTCGTAGTCAGGAAGGTTACTTATAAGTCCTAACTAAAGTAATTCCTAACTGACCAACCTAGAGGAACGTCAGGTTCCCTGAGAGTTCTCAGAAGAGGTTGTAGTATCAAGTTTTCGTAGTTAAAAATCACGAGTCGAAAGAAATGTCAGGTTGAGAGTGTAGGTATGTACTGATGATCTTTTTGTTGTCGAACTGATCTACCTAGAAACAACCGTTTCATTACAGAAACAAAAAATTATACGACAGATCCAACCAGTATTGAAAAGAAGGTTCCTTATTCACAGAAAATCAAAATACCAACGTTAGTGGTAGACGTCACTAAAACCTCGGGTTTTTATATTTCAGACGGTGACAAAAGAGTAGATAAACGGTACTTCACTATCCTTACCTACGGTACTAGAATCAAATGACTTACACTCGAAATTCGGTTGAAAAAGTGAGAGAAGAAAGTGCAAGTAGTTCTCCGAAAAATCAAGAAGAAGTGAAAGACGGTATTCCCACCACAGTAGACGTATAGACTCCAATAACTATAAAGAGGGCCGTTAGAACTAAGGTCGGACACGAAGTAGGTTGGACCGTAAAGTGTACTACATGAGACGTATCTTCAATTTATTCGTCCCACTGTTGTATGTCGGAACTCCATGAGGAAAAGGATAAACCTTGGTCAGACAACAAGGTACAGGTCAAGATTGACAACGAAGGACTGACGTATGTCTAAAGAGCTCTCCGTCCAGTCCACCAGACCATAAGGGTAAAGAAAGTCCTAAAAGGTCAAACACCACTAGGTATGTCAGTTTCCGAAACCGTTTCAGTTATTTCGTCTTTTCAACATTCCTGTAAATTTTTGTAATTACATGGATATTTTAGTGACGTCTACCACTGACGTCGGTACTTTAATTTTCTACGAATGAGAAACCTTCCTTTCAATACTGGTTGGATCTATCGTATAAGTTTTCGTCTCTGTAATGAAACGGTTGTTTCAAGGTAGATCAATTTCGATGCCAAAAAGGTCATCAGTACATACCTATACTCTCAACCTGACGCTTCTTTCGACTCACGGCTTCTTAACTACGAAAACTTGACACCACAACCTCTTCTGAGAACTCTCAGGGAACCTGACGTCCCTCTAGGTTGATCAGATGAGATTTCCTCTAGTCAGGACCCACAAGAAACCTTCCTTACTACGATTTCGACTTTGAGGTTATGAAACCGGTGAAGTACGCTTCTCAACTGAGTAACCTTTTCTGAGACTACGACCCTCCCTAACCCCCGTCCTCCTCTTCCCCTAATGGTTCCTACTCTACCGAACTACCGTAGTGGCTGAGATACCTACACTCAAACTCACTTGAGGCCCTCAACCACTACCTGTCCCTCCGGACCGTACGAGGTTAAGTACCTCAGCGTTTTTCACTTGTGTTGACTCACTGACTTGACTTGGATATATATTTAATCAGTTGAGTCCGACGGTATTGTTTTATGGTATCGGACCCACCGAATCTATTGTCTTTAAATAAAAGAGTGTCAAAGCTGCAATCTTCATCGTCTAATTCCACGACTACCAAAGTCAAAGGACACTCTCGAGAGAAAGAAAAAGTATTTAAGGTAAAAGAGTGAGATACGAGTGCACCGGAAAGAAGATACTCGTACACCTCTCTTTCTGTCTTTATAGATCACTTCGAGAAGGAGAAGAATATTCTTGTGACCAGGAGACTCTAATCCAGGATGGTATACTGGAGTAAATCGGTATTAATGGAGGGATTTCTCGAAAAGAGGTTTATGTCGGTGTAACCTCCAATTCAGAAATTATACACTTAATACCCTATGTGTTAAGTCATATAACGTTGTATAAAATGGGATACATTTATTTTATTTTTTGATTTTCACTATAGTTTTTATAACCCCCATAGATGTTATTATGAATAACATCGTATTCAGTGTCACAAATTTGTTTTGTTCTGTTTTGACTTTTCGTTTCACTCACGAGGAATTCTTCCGTTCTCCATTTACTTAGTACTGGTGTAGATACAACACCTTATAATGTGTCGGTAATCTTTCCCACTTAATCTCGATGAACTACATTTCTTAATTCATTTTATACGTTCTTTTTCTCTACATATGTATTCAAGGGTTAGGACTTGGGGGGAGGGTGGAGGGTGGGGTATAGTAGAGAGACCTAGTAGGGGCACGTGGTCGGGGTTCGTAGGACATAGGACATAGTTTGTATCAGACCGACTAAGTACAGTTACATACCGTTTTGGTTATGTCATAACATTTCGTTTTATTTCATTTTATTTTTACATTATTTTTTATAACGATTTTTTCTCTACATATATACTGTACAGGTATAAAAATATATTTTTGTTATTACTTTATTAGGATATATACAAAGGTAAAAAACTCTGTATTAACTGTGTATTGTAATATAATGAAAGTCCACATGTTATATTATTAAGTTGTATTCATATGTGACGTTTTAGTAGTGGTGTTACGTAGATCAAATCGAAGATAAGTGATTTCTTTTATAAGAAGAAAAGTCATACATGTTATGTTAATTTACAGTAGGTCTTTCCCACCGTATTAAATCTCGGTCCACCAGATCGTAATTTACTCTCTTGTGTAATGAAAAGATTTTCCTCTTTAAATACTTCTTTTCTACTGGTCCGGAATTTGGTTTCGGAGTCTTTATGTACGTCCGAATACAATATTGGGGTTGACTCGATAGTCTCTTCAGGTCATATTGGGGTCCTTCCGGGATTCTCGATCTAATTTGACTTTGTATTAACTTCATCTTATAGAATCTGAGTGGAAAAGGTTTTAAACATGAGAAGTAAGGGTAGGGTTGTATTTAGTGAAAGGTCCTTTCGACGGGAAACAAAGGGAGTTTTGTCACTCCGTTTATAAGTTTACTAGGATCCTTTGTGTCTCTGTACCCCTTTATTTTTTACTTTACCTTCCGACGGTTTCTTTTCACGTAATATTTCGGTGAATGGTAATCAGTTGACTTCGATTTAGAGAGGGTCTTTGAGATTTTGAGATATCTTGTCTTAAATATCCAGATGAAGACTCCTTCTCCTTCGACCTCATAAGTATACAGTCAAGGAGTATATAGTACCCGACCCCCGTTAACAACAAAGACCCCGTTTTGACACTATGCAGGTCAAAGGAAAACTCACATCTTGGTCATACAAAGGTATCAGTTCCTTTTTTCAGGAGTCCGTTCGTCATTATACACAAGGGTTACCCAAAACTCCATTCCTTTAGAAGGGATTTGACACCAGGTAGTGGTGTCTATAGAGACTAGATAAAGGTTTTAAAAAAAAGGAAGAGGTAGGAATTCTAGAGAACTCGGGTCAGTGTGAAGTTAGGGTGGTCCGATCGAGTCAGTGGTCGAGGACAGAGTTACTAACGTGTGTAAAGATTGTCTTGAAGAAGGGAAACTATACGAAGAGGTCTAACAAGATATATACCTTCGAACTGACTATAAATGTGTCATATTTATACAAGTACGATAAAAAGGTGAATTTGGTCACACTACAAAGGAGTTACGTTAGACTTTTATCAGACTTGTACAATCGAATGAATCCTGAAGAATCGTACCAGTTCTTAGACATAAAGTTCATGGATGGAGGGGATTTATGTATGAATGTCTAAGTGTGGTGAACTGTAGTCAAGTCAAGTCAAGTCGAGTCAGTAAGTCAGTACAGGCTGAGGAGCACTGGGGTACCTGACGTCGTGCGGTCTGGAGAGACAGGTAGTGATTGAGGACCTCGGATGAGTTTGAGTACTGGTATCTCAGTCACTCCGGTAGGTCAGTAGAGTAGGTGAAGAGGACGGAAGTTAGAAAGGGTCGTAGTCCCAGAAAAGGTTACTTAATCACACTTTCATAACCTCAGAGTCGAAGTCGTAGTAGGGAAGGTCACTTATAAGTCCTGACCAAAGGAAATCCTACCCGACCGACATCAGGTAGAGGAACTTCAGGTTCCCTGAGATTCCTCAGGAGAACTTGTTATATCAAGTTTTCTTAGTTAGGAAACCGTAAGTCGAAATAAGTGTTAGGTTGAGAGTGTAGGTATATACTGATGACCTTTTTGGTATCGAAACTGATCTGTTTGCAAACAGTCGTTACAGAGACGAAAACTTATATGATAGATCCGACCAGTATCAAAAAAGAAGGTTCCTCGTTCACAGAAAATTAAAGTACCGACGTTAGTGGTAGACGTCACTAAGACCTCGGGTTTTTTTATTTTAGACTGTGACAAAGGTAACAAAGGGGTAGATAAACGGTACTTCACTACCCTGGTGTACGGTACTAGAATCAAAAGACTTACAACTCGAAATTCCGTTAAAAAAGTGAGAGTAGGAAGTGAAAGTAGGTCTCCGAGAAATCAAGAAGTGAAAGACGGTATTCCCACCACAGTAGACGTATAGACTCCAATAACTATAAAGAGGGTCGTTAGGACTAGGGTCGAACACGAAGTAGGTCGGGCCGTAAAGTGTACTACACGAGACACATACTCAATTTCTTCCTTCCACTGCTATAACTCGGAAACTACATGAGGAAAGGGTTAAACCTTGGTCAGACAACAAGGTTGTATCGAGGGGGATTTAAACGAAGTGCCGATCGTTTGGAAAAGAACCGACTCCTTCACCTAGAGACACTCGAAAAAGTACATAGAGTAGGGAGTCCCTTTGATATAGTTCTTCCTATCCTCTATATCTGTGTAATAAGGGGATCTGAGGGAAAGGGATTTCTCTATATTTATTAGAGTCGAAAGGTCAGGGAAACATATCAGAGTAAGTCAGTCAAGTCAACAAGTCAACACAGACTGAGTAATCATAATAATAAAGAACACTTACGACCACTGGATCAGGTTCGAAAGAGACAACGAACGTGCGGTCGGATATATACTATAACATTAGGTACAGAAGAAAATCCAGACTATCTTCTCAAACGTCTTGGAAGGGTCCGTTCGACTTCCACCCTTCGACGTAAAACTTTCAGTCAGAGACCAAACCTTTTTATAAATTTTGATTAAATATCCTTTTTTTAAGATCAAACTTAACTCTTTTAACATGTAATCAGTGTAGAGTTTTTCTTTTATGACACGAGACTATGAGAAAAGACCGACCTGGACGTTACGTATTACCCCGGAATATATACCGACTTCGTATCCTATTAGGACAACATCGTTTTACAAGAGAAAAGATTCCCTGTTTAACAACTTCGAAAACCAAACTCCTTTGTGGTTTTCCACTTTTAACTGGGTGTATTCGGTCACTGTTGTATCCAATAATAAATTTACGACTCTGGGTACAGAATTGGGAATTGTTATTCTATTCTTAATTCTCACCTTCTTACTTAAAAGAAGAAATACTTGAAACTTATTTACGTATAATCCGTACTAGATCGGAGACCAATAAAGACTTTTTAAAAGAGAATGGTACTAGGAAAGAAGTTTAAGTGAAAAAGAAGAAATAAAGAAAGAAAGAAAAAAAAAAAAATTACAAAGTCCGTATGATTCGATGAATATTGTGAGATCCGGAAAAGTGACCGAGGAAGGAGACAACGGATCTTCTTAGGAGGAAATAATAGAGGAGTCTCAACGAATCAAAAGAGTTTTAAAATGAGATCTATATTGGTGCACCCCTCCGAAGGACTTGAAAGGTTCAAATACCAACGGAGAAAGAAACAGGAGAGTACTGTGGTACGTATTGAAGAAAGAAGGTAAAACATTTTTAATGTGAATAGTACGACAGAATCTTAGTGGAAGAATCAACGAACAAAGTTGTGGTCTATGATGGTTATTTTACTAACTATCGTTTCTAAAGGAGAATAAAAATGAATTGAGACTTCACAGAACGTATTACAGATCGTGTCTTCTACGATATTTTTGATAATACGATACTTACTATAGTAATCACTCTCTTCATCTATATAATTCACTCACTTCATCTCATCTAAACCGACGAGTAGAAAAAAGTGTGGTCCATGGTCGGAACCAAAATATCGAACAGGATTTTAAATCAAAATCAGTCAGATTTACAGGACCAAAGAGTCCCATTTAGTAGTCCGGCTGAGTAGATATTTCGAATGGAAGAAAGGAAGACTAGGTCCATTCTATACTTAAGGTTCTACTAAAGGTCCTTCTTTACACGTTGAAGTCCTTCCATCACCGATCAAACTTTAAATTACCTTTTAAGGAACTTAGGTTCCTGGACTTTCGATCGTTTGAGTTGATAAAGGTGAGAAACAGTCAATGTCAATTGAATTACTATTTTGGAACAGGTAAGATTAAATCTTTACAGTGACCTTTGACTCGAGAGTGGTAGAAATGACGAAGTCGGGATCAAGTTCAACAAAAGAATATTAGAAAATGGATACTTTGTAACCAGTGTCTCGGGAGGACGGTAGATTAGAGGATGTGAAGGAATGAAGGTAGGGAGTAACAGGTGTAAATGGTGTGACGTCGGACTAAATAGTCAATATTTGTTTATAATAGTTCAATAAGGGAAATTTTAAAACATACAGTAGTAGAAATGAATATCTTTTTTTTAAGTATATTCCATAAAGTTTTAAACAGAGTATTTTTAAGTGATCACTTATTGTAAATACCAAAAATTTAATAAAGACATCACTATTGACGACAATTACGTAGTTAAAAGGAAAAAACAAAAATATCGTTCTTACTGGACTTTTAATAAGAACTTTTCAAAACAATATTATCTAAAATGAAACTGTGACTCGTGGATGTAATAGACGATAAAACGATCCTTATAGGTTGACCTTTTCTTGTTGTCAAGTTAGAGTCTTGACAAAAAACAAATCATGTACGTTCCTCCAGGAACACACACACACACACACACACACACACACACACACTCGCTGAAGGGAAAGTGAAAAGTGAAAGTACGTAACCTCTTCCTTTACGGTTGGGTGAGGTCACAAGAACGGACCTCTTAGGGTCCCTGCCCCCTCGAACCACCCGACGGCAGATACCCCAGTGTGTCTCAGGCTGTGTTGACTTCACTGAATCGTCGTCGTTGTCGTCGCAGTACGTAACCGTCCGTTTAAAAAATGATGATTCGGTGGATCTTTCAGGATTCCTCCAGGTGACTTGACTTGTACCAGCGTGTTAGCCCAGGCTGAGAAGCGCTAGAGTACCTGACATCGGGCGGTCCAAGAAGACAGGTACCTTAAGCGATCCGTTATCATGACCTCACCCAACGGTAAAGGAAGAGGTTCCTCCAGGTGTCAATACACTTCTTTTTTTTTTTTTTCAATGTATTAATGGCTACCGGTATATAAAGTCATAGGTGGTGGTCCACCTCGATCTATTTTGAAAAATCTCTACAAAAGGTTCGTTGGAAATAGTTTTTTCTTTATCTACTACGCATACTACACTAAAAGGACAAGATTTAAGAAGTAAAACCGACAAAAGAAACTATTAAAATCATTTAAGTAGAGTCATCGCTACCGTCGGTCGGTCTAAACTCCCTAAGGAGTTAAAATGGGTTCAGGAGAACGTTGGTTCTTCCTGAGGTACCCCAGAAGGGGGTAGGAGACGAGATGGAGAAGAGACTTCATGAATCTATTACCATAAACTATGTTCAAAGGCTTTAACAAAAGGTATACACTTTTGGGGAGTGGTTTATCTTCTATGATTGATGAAATACTCTTGAATCGGGATCCAGAGGACCTCGGTTTCCTAACTATTTCAATTGGGAACACTGTAGTGGGACGAGGAAGTAGTAGTCGAGTAGTATCTTAACACGCGCTCTTAGCACGGACTAGACTAGGACTCTCGCGAAGAGAGTGGACCGAAAATAAATAAATAAATAAATTAACCTCCGATTAATGAAGTGTTATAACGTCACCAAAACGGTACGTAACTGTACTTAGTCGGTACCTATATGTACACAGGGGGTAGAACTAGGGAGAAGGGGGGAGGGAGGTATAGGGTAGGGAGACCCAACAGGGTCACGTGGTCGAAACTCACGGGACAAAGTACGTAGCTTGAACCCTGACCAGTAGATAAAGTGTATACTATTATATGTACAAAGTTACGATAAAAGAGTTTAGTAGGGTAGGAGCGGAAGAGGGTGACTCAGGGTTTCAGACAAGAAACATAGACACAGAGAAGACGAAAGAACGTATATCCCAGTAGTAATGGTAGAAAGATTTAAGGTATATATACGCAATTATATGTCATAACCACAAAAAGAAAGACCGAATGAAGTGAGACATATTATCCGAGGTCAAAGTAGGTGGAGTAATCTTGATTAAGTTTCCGTAAGAAAAATTATCGACTCATTATAAGGTAATATATATACATGGTGTCGAAAGAATAGGTAAGCGGACGGTTAGCTGTAGATCCAACGAAGGTACAGGACCGATAGTATTTGTCACGACATTACCTGTAACCCCATGTGCACAGAGAAAGTTAAGACCAAAGGAACCACACAGACGGGTCGTCACCCTAACGACCCAGTATGCCGTCAAGATAAAAGTCAAAAAATTCCTTAGAGGTGTGACAAGAGGTATCACCGACATGATCAAACATAAGAGTGGTTGTAAGATTCTCCCATGGGAAAAGAGGTGTAGGAGAGGTCGTAAATAACAAATATCTGAAAAACTATCGTCGGTAAGACTGACCACACTCTACCATGGAGTAACACCAAAATTAAACGTAAAGAGACTATTACTCACTACAACTCGTAGAAAAGTACACAAACAATCGGTAGGCATACAGAAGAAACCTCTTTACAGACAAATCGAGAAACCAGGTAAAAAACTAACCCAGTAAATAAAAAGACCATAACTCGACGTACTCGAAGGACATATAAAACCTCTAGTGGACCGAAAATTTTCACGAAACGGTTTTGGGAAACCCTTAGAGGTCCTCGAAAAATCTCGTACTCGGTGGAGGAGAGAAACGTACCGGAACGTTAGTTGGAGAGAGACGAGGTTTGAGACTACAAAGTCAAACGAACCGTAGTGACATCGTGAGAATGTTGAACTCTTACGCTATTAAACTGTATGTGTATGTATGATGTACACAGTTTTTAATTCAATTCCGAAAGAAAGAACAATTCTGTTTCTTTTGTTTTTTTGTACTGATTCTCTCTATTAAAGAAACAGTTTCTAAAATCAGATTTCAAAGGGACGGACTCTCGATCCTGGTCAGGTCGGTAAGTTCACTGGTAAGATCAATTACTGACTCTGACCAAAGGGTCCCCTTTTTGACCTTCCCGAAAAATCGGGTCGGATCATAGGTCCTGGTCTCCTTTTCAGATCCGGGTTCAGGACCCTTGTTAGACTCCGAATAAAGGAGGATATTAAAGATGAATTCTTTTAACTTCGTCCGGTATACGTCCTAAAGTCATCTCTTTTGACCTATTATCTCTCGTATCCATATGGTAATGTGTTTTTCCTAGGGTCCTCTGACCCTTTAAACCGTGAGTTACCCAATACTATATATGATATTCGGACTGGTCTATCTGTGGTTAGAATCTGAGTGCTTATGGTTTTTGACTTCACTAAATTTTTAGTATAACGTTTTATCTTATACTCTAATACCGAAGTTTCTCGAATGAGTATAACGGACGGTATAGTCATTTGTTTCCTACAGGGTCAGAAGTCGTCAACGTCGGTGAAGGGTCCACTCGGGACTCCCTTGAGTCCTTCTCTTCTTACATACGGTAGATCGTCGGCAGTCTGACGTCTGTGAGGATTACCACTTGGGACTCCTTTGAGGCCTATACTTTTATATCCTAGGACCGGGACCTATCGATTTCACGTATAGTTTCCTTACTGAAGTCACTCGGGTCTGAGAACGTGGAGGAGTATGTATGTCGTCTTGATTTAAGGAATTGAGTTCGATACATCAAAAGAAATTAATTAGTATCAGAAAACTGCAAGTCTGATACGTGGGAAACAACGTTTTGAGAATATATCGGACCGACGGGAGGAATGGAGGAAAGTCGTAATGAACTCTACGACGGAGGACCGGAGTTTCAGAATTTTAAAAAACGGTTTATTTTGAGAGTTGAAAATACAATACTTATAAAAAATCAACTGTGTATCTTCAATCCTATCACCTCTCTCCCAACTGACTGACCATTCAAAGAGATTGAGTTGATTCCACTTAAAGGAAAACCAAAAAATTAAATAACATAAATTCAATAATATAAAAGTACTTCCTCAAGGAACATGAAACTTACATTATAGGTTTTTTTAGTGACGGTTCTAGTTATAGTTCGAATAAGGAATACAAAATATGGTCATCAGAATACCAAAGTCCAAAATGTAAATTATTCATAAATTAGGTAAAACATATCAGGTACAACGTTAGTTCAAACGTATATCACATTCTTACTTCTAAAGACTCCAGAAGGACTAGAAAAAATAAGGTGTGTCTCATCAGTACCGGTTTCCCTGAGGAGAACCACGATCCTACCGAACACTCCTAAGAGTGTAAACGTAACCGTGGACACAGACTACGCAGCCTTAGATACTTCACCAGTACCTTAACTTCGGACCTCATATCCGTACTTACTTTTCTGACACGGAGATTCCAGATCACGTAACCCCCGTGATCTCGGGGGGGTTCCACCGAGGTAGAGTCGTAACCGTTACCACACTCTCCACGTTTGTTAATACCTCACCAGTGCACTTCGACTCCACATCTTATACTCACACTTGTCTAGGTATCGTCGAGATCCCAGACCCTCTGTCTGCGAGGAAGACGTCGGTGCCGAGGTCAGTGACCCACGTTCCGTACTGCTCACCCGTACACACCTCGATGGTGTCGAGGTCCACGACTTTGTCCCCTTGAAGACGATATCGCCACCGGGGTCACAGACTCCAACTTTAGTCCCAGACCACGTGTCCACACACTCTCGTTGACACCAAGACCTCGGTCCTAGACCTTACACTCACATGTATCTCAGGTCCTACACAACCCAAACCCCAACTTCCGTTCAGCTGTGGTACCACCCGATGTCACCGAAGGAGAACCCCCAAAATCGTAATAGGGAAGAGTCCCACAGAATCCGTCACCACAACAACAAGACAGTGATTCATAATAGACTGAGAAACGTTGGAGTACCTGACGTCGTACGGTCCGAGGAGACAGGAGGGTCTCAAACAAGTTTGAGTGTAGGTGACTCAGACACTACGATAGATTGGTAGAGTAGGAGACGGTGGGGTAAGAGGAAAACGGATGTTAGAAAGGGTTGTAGTCCCAGAAAAGGTCACTCAGGGGAGAAACATAGTAGACCGGTTTCATAACTTCGAAGTCGAAGTCCTAGTCAGTCAGGAAGGTTACTTATAGTCCCAACTAAAGGAAATCCTAACTGACTAAACCGGAGGAACGACAGGTTCCCTGAGAGTTTTCAGAAGAGGTCGTTGCATCAAATTTTTATAGTTAAGAAGTCGGAAGTCGGAAGAAATATCAGGTCGAGAGTGTAGGTATGTACTGATGACCATTTTGGTATCGAAACTGATATGTCTAGAAACAATTGGTTCACTATAGAGACGAAAAATTATACGACACAACCAAACGGTATACAGAGGAAGGTTCCTCTTTCGTATAAAATTACAGTACCGACATCAGTGACAGATGTCACTAAAACCTCGGGTTCTTTTATTTTAGACAGTGACGAAGGTAAAACCAGGTCACCACTTTCGACGGTGAAAAGAGGTACCTCGTTCAGTGACTTCAGACACGGTTGTTTGAGATGACTCAGGAGGTACCTCTTCCGACATCCCTCAGAAATCGACAGTCTCGTCAACAACTCCAGGAGATACCTTCTCTGACGACCCCAAAAGATATCTCGTCCCCCGGGGTCACCGTGGGCGACATCTCGACTGTGACTGTCGAAGGTGAGGTGATACCGGGAGATGTCGACGAGCTATCAACAGAAGCGTACCGAATTGGTACGACTAGAGGGGTCACTAGGGAAGACACACCAATAAGATAAAAGACGGGATGACTCAACAACATACAAGAATAACTCTGAGAACACAGAAGGGTTCTGATAAAAGTATACAAATCGATAGATTAACTAAAAAAACACACACACTTTCCTACTTTCAACCATTAGTGGGGGAGACGGTAAAACAATTTTAGTGGTGAGGAATGAGATAAAAATCAATAGTACTAATAAACTGACCAAAGTAGTAGGAATGATAAAATAAACATATAAAAACCGAATAAGAATTGTACCGAGAACCAAGTACCATTTGGAGTACTTATACACATCTTATACTTTATAGGTTACGGACTGTATATCGTCTGTGAGTTGTTTACAAACGTATATTAAACAAACTTACTTTATAATATTACATACCGTTACTTACAGGAAGACGGAAGTCGAAATTCTCAGTAAAGAAAATTAGAGGATTTCGACCGAATCGATTATATGGACAAGATTTACAAGTGAACGTATATCTTTATCTCTCAGATAAGGGCCTCATTGAAGTATCCGAGTACTCCCGTTATCGAAACGGATCTCGTGTAGTGACTGTAAATAAGTGTCTTCCTTTGGTGGGATCGTAATCTTACTCGACTCGTTCAGCATCCACAACGTTTAATCCTGAGGTCAACCCTTTGGGTGTGTCGTGTGTGGTTGTTTTTTGGGACATCGGTCAGAATTCGATTTACTTGTCTACACACACCCCTTAAGGAATTTATCGTTCCCACCCAACATTCAAATCTGACACTGTAGAGCAGACGCACGATACCTCCACACCTATACCTTTCTTTTGATTTCGTATTCATGTCCTGTAAAATCCAACCGTATACTACCATCCTTCTTGGCCTATAGGTTGTAAATCTCTTATAATATGAAGGGAACCGTTTTGTGAATCTATTTGTTTTTTTATCCACTCACTCGTAGTGTGTGGGTATGTGTGTGTTTGATCTGAATATAGTACGAAGAAAGGGATAACATTTTGTTTGTTCGACCTAAATAAACCTAATGGTCACGTTTTATTTTCCATTCTTTGATGTTTTCATGTATGTTAACCTTCAATTTTCTTACATCAGAAAAAAAAAAAAAAAGGAAAGTCTCCTCTTAAACTACATAACACAAGACTCTTAGTTCATACACATATAGAACCTTAATTCCCTTCTTTTATTCTAGGAGCTGAGAGTGGTAAAGAAAGATACGGGGTCAACATATTAACCAGGACGAGTAGTGACATGACAATCCGTAGTGGGTTAATCTCAAGGGTCAACGGGGTTTTCTTTTGTGAAAATGGATCTCAGTGTCATTCCAAAGGGTACTTGAACTTGGACTTGGATGATGGACTAAAGAAAGTAGACGAATACAGTTATCTAGTTTTCCGTTTCATTTATTAACTACATTATTCCCACGTTAGTCGAGTCTAAACTTCTTCCGTTACCATTGGGTGAGGTCATTAGAACGGACCTTTTAGAGTACCTACCTCCTCGGACCACCCGACGTCACGTACCCCAGTGCTTCTCAGTCTGTGGTGACTCACTGAAGTGAAAGTGAAAAGTGAAAGTACGTAACCTCTTCCTTTACCGTTGGGTGAGGTCACAAGAACGGACCTCTTAGGGTGCCTGCCGTCTCGGACCACCCGACGGTAGATACCCCAGTGTGTCTCAGCCTGTGTTGACTTCGCTGAATCGTCGTCGTCGAGTCTAGTAGACTTCACTACCAAAGACGATCGATTACGAAAGTTAGGATTTCCTTTAGTAAGGACTTATAAGTGACCTTCCTGACTACGACTTCGACTTCGAGGTTATGAAACCGGTGAACTACGTTTCTCGACTGAGAAACCTTTCCTGGGACTACGACCCTTTCTAACTTCCGTCCTCTTCCCCTACTGTCTCTTGTTCTACCCACCTACCGTAATGGTTGAGTTACCTGTACTCAAACTCGCTCGAGGTTCTCTATCACTTCCTGTCACTTCGGTCCGGACGGTGTCAGGTACCCCAGCGTTTCTCAGTCTACACTGACTCGTTGACTTGTTGTTGTCACAACCGTCCCTCCTCATACAAACTTTGACCAAATAACGAAAGGATAGGTCATTACCATCAATAGTCTGTTGTCGTCGTTGGTGTCGGACCTTTCTGTTGATTCTTTAACCTGGAAGTCCTAATCGTTGAGTCTTATCGGTTTTACGACCGACTTTCACTCCTTTGTGATATTACTTATCTACCTCCCTTTCTTCTACTACTGTTTGTGTCGGAGTGATGATGTCGTTCCTGACCTCATATAAAGTTATTGATTCAACGGAATTTAGAATTGTAGAATTCACCGTGATACGCCGGTTGTAAATCTTACTCTGAACCACTGTCAAACCTTTTTTTTCTTTTCCGTTCGACAAGAGTGTTTTCACTTTTGAAGTCTAGCACCATGCCTCTGGACTCTTTACATGTCCCGCCAAAGGTAGTCAAAAATAAATAACAGGTAAAGTATAGGATAGTCGGAGTGGAGAGAGGACGATATCAGTATTGACGTATCCGAATGTCGAAATGTGTCCCCTTTAAATTGTCATAGAACAGAGTATTGGTGTGACATGAAAAGAACGGAGGGTAGAACCTCAGAAAAATAGTACAACCTTTTCTCTTCAACACCACGAGGGGAATTCGGGTGGTCTCCACACCCCTCAAACTGTTAAAACCTTGTATGAACAAGTTATCCTTTACTCAATGAATTACTCTTTTTTCGAAAAGAAAGAAAAAGACGTACTTCGCCGATAAGACTATACATTTTGATGTATAGTTTTGATTTTTACCAAAGAGTCTCCTATCAGGGATCCCCAACTGGTTAGTCGGTGTAAATCACCTCTCGGTGAATTATCATATGGGAACGTAGTGGAGAGGGAGAAAAGAAAGATGGGAGGGATGAAGAACAGGTAACAGGGAATAAGAATAATGTATCCCAGGAAGAGGGACCATTTCCTTATCGATTTTAGGAAAATTATACAAAGTGAAAGGACTCCTTGGGTTCGTTACTGTGTACCCGTCCCAACAATCGGTTAAAGGTGTTTCTCATCGACTTTTTACAAAAGTAGAGTGGACCTCTGTCTCTCGAGACCTCAGGATAGTTTCAGCTGGGAATAAAATTTCAACAAAAACAAAAAAAAAAAAAAAAATGAAAACCATTTGGCTTCAGGTAATACCGTAATGGTTATTTTAAAAAAAAAAGGAACTTGATTAAAATCCTTTTAGATGTAACTTTAATGTAGACTATGTTAAGAGGGTTTATTCAAGGATTGGACCGAGACGGTAAATAAAATCAAATTCCAACGAGGGTGGGAATATAATTTCACTTTTTTTATCTATCTAAATATTTACTCCGAAGTCTTCTTCCTCTTTCCACTCTTCCTCCATTAACAATTGACTTATCAGGTTTCCTACATATTTCGTCACATTAGGGAATGACAGTCTCGATAGACCGAGACGTTCATTGACTTGATTTAATCCCTTCAGAGTCTGCTCTGTCAGTAGTAGTGGTGTTACTATTTCAGATAATCCACTCACATTGATTGTTTTCTCTAGAAGATTCTCCTTCCCGAGATACTTTAAATTTAGAGACATATCGAATTTAAACAACGATGATATTGATAAGAGTCGGATCTCTAAGAATCGAAGAGAGACACCCTAGGTGTCTCTCCGTTACACACTAATGTCCCCTCCACATTTTAAACTCTAAACACAGAATTAGAAGGAGAAAATGAAGGACGAACCAGATTTGGTATAGGAAAGTAACGAGTCTCGGAGTCTAAGAAGTACCCATCTTGCTCTGATTATCATTTTTACTGTCATGTATGAGGGATGTCCCTACACTTTTAGTGATTCTCTCACAAACACTTTCGTGAAATTATTGAGAGTTCTCGTTCTATTTATAATTAACGATAATTATAAGAGGAAATAGTAGGATAATTCTGTAGAAGGACCAAAGTCTCCACTAATAAGGCGTAACATGAACTGATTTCGTTTAATCTTTCGTAGTGATGCTTGTTTCGATCACCTCCACTACCTTAAGGTCACCTCGATAAAGTTTAGGACTTTCTACTACGACACTTTCGCGATGTGAGTTATACGGTCGTTTAAACCTTTTGAGTCGTCACCGGTGTCCTGACCTTTTCCAGTCAAAAGTAAGGTTAGGGTTTCTTTCTGTTACGGTTTCTTACGAGTTTGATGGTGTGTTAACGTAAGTAGAGTGTACGATCATTTCATTACGAGTTTTAAGAGATTCGGTCCGAAGTCGTTATGTACTTGACACTTGAAGGACTACAAGTTCGACCAAAATCTTTTCCGCCTCCTTGGTCTTTAGTTTAACGGTTGTAGACGACCTACTACCCTTTTCGTTCCCTCAAGGTCTTTTTGTAAACAAAGACGAAATAACTGATGCAGTTTCGGAAACTGACACACCTAGTGTTCTTTGACACCTTTTAAGACTTTCTCTACCCTTATGGTCTGGTAGACTAGACGGAGAACTCTTTAGACATACGTCCAGTCCTTCGTTGTCAATGTTAACCTGTACCTTGTTGTCTGACCAAAGTTTCTCCTTTTCCTCATACAGTTCCGACATATAACAGTAGGACGAATAAATTGAAGATACGTCTCATGTAGTACTCTTTACGACCCGACCTTCTTTGTGTTCGACCTTAGTTCTAACGACCTCTTTATGGTTATTGGAGTCTATACGTCTACTGTGGTGGAAATACCGTCTTTCACTTCTTCTTGAGTTTTAGGAGAACTACTTTCACTTTCACCTCTCACTTTTTCAACCGAATTTCGAGTTGTAAGTCTTTTGCTTCTAGTACCGTAGGCCAGGGTAGTTAAGTTCCCTTTATCTACCCCTTTGTCACCTTTGTCACAGTCTGAAATGAAAAAACCCGAGGTTTTAGTGACGTCTACCACTGATGTCGGTACTTTAATTTTCTGTGAATGAGGAACCTTCTTTTCAATACTCGTTGGATCTATCGTATAAGTTTTCGTCTCTGTAATGAAACGGCCGATTCCAGGCAGATCAGTTCCGATACCAAAAAGGACACCAGTACATACCTACACTCTCACCCTGACACTTCTTCTGACTCGTGGCTTCTTAACTACGAAAATTTGACACCACAACCTCTTCTGAGAACTCTCAGGGAACCTGACGTTCCTCTAGGTTGGTCAGGTAAGACTTCCTCTAGTCGGGACCCTAAAGAAACCTTC
>SJYO01020080.1:68162299-68232946 GCA_006410555.1 Capra ibex
CTTCTCAACTGAGTAACCTTTTCTGACACTACGACCCTCCCTAACCCCCGTCCTCCTCTTCCCCTGCTGTCTCCTACTCTACCGACCTACCGTAGTGACTGAGCTACCTGCACTCAGACTCACTTGAGGCCCTCAACCACTACCTATCCCTCCGGACCGCACGACACTAAGTACCCCAGCGTTTCTCAGCCTGTGTTGTCTCGCTGACTTGACTTGACTTTCGTTTAATGTTTATACATTAACAGGGGAACTCGATAGTTACTCTTCTCCTTCATCTTACAAGTAGAAGAAGTCCAATATTGTGACTTCTTGTGAGAATAGGGGTATCTTTTAATTCTAGTGATTTGGAGTACCCTGTAAATCGGGTAACTCTTGTCTACGTGTATCTGTCAATACTCGATAAAGAAGTTTATGACTTATTAAATTATTATTAAATTTTCAGGAAATTAAGTTTGTATCTTGTGTCGACTAAAACTCGACTCTTTTTAAATTCTAATTGAATACTCGTTTATTAAAATCGAAGAGACCCAAATTCAGAACTAATCGAATTTTTAGTTCTGTAGAAGTATTTCCCTCTATAGACATCTTCGACTCTCCTCTCTTCTATCTTACTTCTGACTAACTTTTTGCGCGTACCTTTGTCACTTGGAAAAGGGGTTTGTGGATTCTTTCACCAGTAATCTTGTTTTCCCATTTGCTTCTTTATCTAGGTGTCAATGTACTAATTTTAAGTTAATTTCGTAATTTATTAAGTTACCTCTTCGTAATTAGAAATGTTATTTACTACAACCTTGATCTATGAGTTTTTTTCTCTTTACTTGGAGTTGGAGACGGATCTTACTATATGTTTGTGACGAAGTTTACTTATTGTTTTGATTTGGATTGTTGTTCGATTTTTATGTGTGAAGATATTCTGTCCTATTATTAAAAGACTAGACCCCTATCCATTTAAAAGTATCCCTTCTGTGTCTTTACCTATCTGTATTTTCTTTTTTATATTTAATCTGAATTAAATTTGAAAGACGAATATTCTTCTAATGTAATTTTAATTACCCGTTATGTGTGTGAACGTCTTTCAGATTTACGTACATATACATACGACGACGACGACAACGATTCAGTGAAGTCAGCACAGGTTGAGACACACTGGGGTATCTGTCGTCGGGTGGTCCGAGGAGACAGGGAACCTAAGAGGTCCGTTCTTATGGCCCCACCAAACGGTAAAGGAAGAGGTTACGTACGTACGCACGATTCAGCGAAACCAGTACAGACTGGGAGACGTTGGATACCTGTCGTCGGGTAATCCGAGGAGGTAGTTGTCCTAAGAGATCCGCTCTTATGACCTCATCTAACGGTAAAGGAAGAGGTCATATGTATACGTACATATATACATTTACACATATACGTATATACATTACTCATACATGGATTAAATATAGATCAGATATAGTTCTTGAGGATATTGAGTTATGATTTTTCAAAATCGTTATGTTACCTCATTCCCTCCGTTTTTAGAACTTCTATATACGTTTAAAGTTACGGTTGTTCGTATGTTTTTTTAAAAACTATAGTAATGTACAATTCTCTTGTGTTTAATTTAAGTATCACATTATAGTGACGAGTGGACGATCTTACCGATTTTAATCGTTCGGACTGTCCTGTTTTATAACATACACTTTGTCATTCTTGAGAGTATGTATATAAAGAACACCCTTATATTTTATGGTGTTAGTGAAAACGTTTTCCAAATCGTCAAAGAATATATTAAAGTTCGTATATGGATAGGACATTGGTACATAAATAAATACGTTATCTTTACTCCCATATAAAACAGGTTCTCCGAACATGTCTTATAAGTGTCTTCTAAATAAGAATTTTTAAAGTTTGACCTTTGTTGAATTTTAAAGTACTTCATATGTTACTAAAAAATTTTAACACCAAATAATAATGTTGTCTCATAATAAATTATTGACTTTTTCTTGTTTGGTATCTACATACGGTGTCATATCCAATCGGAGTGATTTTCTATAATATGATTAGATTGCTTCTGACTGTGTTTTTAGATAGACATACTAACAAATATATTTCAAAATCTCTTCTCTTTTAAATATTATTATTTTTTCCAACGGAGACCGTCTCCTCCGTTCCCTCCTTTACTCTTAACTAACTTTTCCCCGTGTTTCTTTGAAAGATCTTACTACCTTTATAAAATATAGAACTGATCTCACCACAAATATATACATGTATACGTTCGCACGACGGAGAAGTCAGCACAGGTTGAGACGTTAGGGTACCTGTCTGGGACGGTCCGAGAAGACAGGTACCCTAAGAGGTCCGTTCTTATGACTTCACCCACCGGTACGGGAAGAGGTCCTTAGAAGAGTTTGGTCCCTAACTTGGGTGTAGAGAATGTATAGGACGTGACCATTCGACCAAGAAATGGTGATCAATGGTGGACCCGATATATATATATATACACACACACACACACACACACATATAAGTGTATACATTCCACGATTATGTATGTGTATTACACATTTAAAATTTAAATACCTTTAATACAGTTTATTTAAACAAAAATTGTGTATGTTATAAAATTTTAATGAAAAATATGTATGTTACGTATAAAGTACATCTTATTGTCGTCATGTTTACTGACGACTGAAGAGTGATCTTCTGAAATACCATAATTTCTACTTGTTTTGTTTTGACCGATAGAACTTAAGGTATAGGGAGTTCTAAGTAAAAGTCTCTGTTTTTTAGTCTCTTAAACAAAGGTCGACTGGATGTGATAATTTTTGAAAGGTTTTACGATTGACTTTAATAAGTCCGACTTTTCTTCAATGGTCTACCTTGAGACCTACTTGTCCTTCTTTATTTCTTGTGTCTTATCTATGTATAGACCCATTTATGTTTTTATGAAAAATTTTTCACAGAATAAAAGTGTACGTCAAAATTTAAATTTTATGACGAACAGAGAACAATGGTCACCCCCTAACTAAGATCCTGACTGGAGTCAAAGGGTTTAGGTATCTGCTTCAGGGTGTCTAGAGGGAGGAAGGACATATACTACAAGGTGTAGACACCTAAGTCGTTCGACACCCAGCAGATGATGACATCACAAATGGCTTCTTTTAGACGGCCATTCGTCTGAGCACGTTCAGTTGGACACAACAAGTTTCCAGTTTACATGATAATTGGTACACTTTATTAACATATAATATTACATATGGTACAAACACACGAGTCAGAACAGGTTGAGACGTTGTGATACCTGATACCGGGTGGCCCGAGGAGACAGGTACCCTAAAAGGTCCGTTCTTATGACCTCACCCGACGGTAAAGGAAGAAGTCCAGTAGAAGGTCCGAGTCCCTAACTTGGGTACAGAGGACGTAACCGTCCGTCTAAGAAATGGGGACTCGGTGGACTCTTCGGACTACGTATGACATACACCTTCGATTCACATTCTGTTAAATCTTGTATTTACGATCCTTTTCCGTTCTACATTGATATAATTCTAATGTATTTCATTATAATACATTATAATAAACTTCTATTTGACGTTTATGAATTTCTTTAAATAACATTGGAGATCTCGTTTTCGAAATTTTTTATGTTTTAATATATCGATTTTTTTGTTAAGTCTCCTACTTTTTCTTACGAGTACGGGTAGGGGTGTTTTTCCATCTTCTCTTTCTGATTTCCTTGTTTCTTATTTATTCTATTTACCTTTCGAGTTTAGTACAGATATTAATGTAATTTACTATTACTTGATTTGTGAAGTTAATTTTCCGTTTCTAAATTTTTTTGACTTAAAATTTTTCTGGGTTGGTATACGACAAGCGTTCTTTGTGTGAAATTTATATCTCGTGTCTAACAACTGTTATTATTCTATTTTTTCTATATAGTACGTTGTAATTTACACTCTTTCGACCGTACCGATATAATTATAGTTTCATCTGGAATTTTATATTTCATAATAACCTCTATCTCCCTATAAAATATTACTTTTTTTAGTCAGTCCTTCTGTCATTAGGGTTTATACATAAGTGGATAATTCTTTCTTTCTCTGTCTTAGGAACCTACAAGTACGCTGAACTCCGTTACGACTTTTAAAGACGTCGACATATAGTTATTACATCATGAAGTCAGAGTTTAACTTTTCGTTTCTGAATCCTGTCGTTTCACTTCTCTATCATCTTTAGATACGTAGATGGGTGAACGAATAAGATAAGTTGGTAAACAAGATAGAGTGACCCAGAATGAGATTTGAAGGTTAAAATTCGTTTAATGTTAAAAATCAGACTTCGTAGGATGAGTTTTGTCACTTTTTATTTATATGTTAAATGTGCAATTTAATTATTTTATTTGTATTAGAACGTTTATATAATCTTTTAATCAGGAATAATCGTCTAAGATTCCTTAAACCTTTACAGACTCAGTAGACGACGTCGTTTGGATTATAACTCCTTTATAATTTGAAAAAGATCCTGGGAGTAACCTTCTTATATTTTGAATACCAGAAGTTTCTACTATAAAATCTAAAAAGGAAACCTTACAAAAATAACATCTATTTGGTCAGAGTCTCTACGGAACTCATTTTGTCTCTATGAAATATTTTTGGCTCAAATAAGAAAAAAAGTGATACTTTATAAATAATACTAAAAGATTTATTTTAGTCACGTACCATAGTGAATTTTCATTATAGAATAATGTAGATTTTAATTGTTAATAAAGTTGTGACTTCACTAATAAATAATTTTATTTGATGGTATAATTATGTAGAACATAAGTTTAAGGGTTTAACGGTGTAATAACAAAGAAATGGGAACAACGGAATCAAGTCCGACGATGTTGTTTCATGTTATATGACTTACTGAAGAATTTTTTTGTCTTTAAATAAAAATTACCAAGACCTTCGACCTTTCAGGTTCAAGTTCTGTGAACGTCTAAACCACAGACCACTCCCAGTCTTGGGTGAAGTACCAAGTATTTACCGGCCGACAGAAGAACGACATAGGAGTGTACGGTCCTCCTCACTCTCCCTACAGACCTTTTTGGAGTCAAATAAGAAACTTACTGATGAGACTATGGGAGCGGAGATTCATGTGGAGAGAATAGTGTAGGTCAACACTTTTTGAGAAAGAAGTACATGGAAGAAGAGAAAATTAGAAGGAAAATAGACGATGACACAACATTAAAAAAAAAGAAAGAAGTAAATAATTGAGTTGGTTACTATACGAAGAACTTCTATTCAAAGTACGAAATATGTTTAAGTAGTACAGAACAAATCAGGGACGAACTGACTTACAACTTTATGTAACGACACGAATCAGTGAGTCAGCACAGACTAGGAAACGTTGGGGTACCTTACATTGGGTGATCGGAGGAGACAGGTACCTTAAGAGGTCCTTCTTATGACCTCACCCAACGGTACGGGAGAAGGTCCCCTAGAAGGGTTGGGTCCCTAACTTGGGTCCAGAGGATGTAACGTCCGAACTTAGTTTAGTCTACTTTAGATTAGTTTAATCACTGTTATAACTAGAAAAAAGTTTCGTTGATAATCCCACATACGTATCTCAATTCAAAAAGTTTAAGTTTCGTTATCTCTGAGAGAAATCGAGGAAATTTATGTCACTCAAATAAAATAAAATAAATAAAAAATAAACAAATCAAATAAAATCTGAATACTTAATCATATACTGTTTTCAAGAGTCTACTTGGACCTTATCAACAACGAGTCTTTGAGGTCCATACCTCAATGGATGACTGTAGTCATCCACGTCCCCAAGTATTGAAATGAAATGCTAGATGACAATTATACATACATATTATACCTAGTATACAATTATACTTAAATTCAACCTCTGTAATTTTTTTAATTTCGTGATTGTACCAACTTTTATGAGTTCATAAGAGGTGAGTCTGAATTGTTGATTATCGTAACAGTATAAACAAAGTCGGAGAAAAAAAACGATCGTTTTGTAATGTCTGTTTTGTTGTGTAAAAGTTCGTAAGAGTTAGGACAAAAAGAAGGAGAAGAGGTAGTTGATTAGTAATTACACCTAAATTTCACATGGTAAGATATACGAAAATGAATAAATGTATATTTACGTATATAAGTATTAGATATATATAAAAGACGTAAAATCGAAAAACACCTCTAATACAATATAATTAATGATTACATAAACTTGCACAAAAAATGGTGGAATCAACAAAATAGAGACACACACAATCAGTGAGTCAGGACAGGATGAGGAACACTGGGATACCTGACATCGGGTGGTCCGAAGAGACAGTTACCTCAAGAGGTCCTTTCTTATGACTTCATCCAACGGTAAAGGAGGAGGTCTCCTAGAAGGACTCGGTCCTTAGTTTGGGTCCAGAGGACGTAGCGTCTGTCTAAGAAATGTCAGACTCGGTGGTCCCTTCTGAAGGGAACGCATCCCCGAAGGGACGACTGAGTCTGTCATTCGTTAGACGAACGTTACACCCTCCAGACCCAAGTTTGGGACCCGTACCTTCTAGTGGACTTCTTCCCTTACTGACAGTTGAGGTCATAAAAACGGACCTCTTAAGGTACTCGTCTCCTCGGACCGTCCGATGTCAGACTGATACATAAAAGAGATCTGGTACGAAAGAAGAGGGAGGGAAGACGGAAGATAACTTGACTATCTTAACAGAAAAATAGACCTGATAGTTATAAATAGTTATATGATAAAATTTCAATTTATGAATATAGTAAAGTCACTGTATATGATGTAAAATTATGTGGATTTTATAACAAATTACACAGAAAAAAGATTTATTTCTTTTCTACACAGGTGAAATTGTTTGAAATAATAAGAAGAGGTTAGAAAATGTAACGAACGATAAAATTAAGGTGGAGTAAAAAATGTGTACGTTTTTAATAAATTTTTAAATGTAAATTATGAAACGAAGATATAATTATATAAAATAAATTAAGAAACAAGTATAAACAAAGAACGTATAATGACGAATAAAGACCCAAGTGAAAAAAGGACTAATTCATATGAAGATAAATGTTTAAGGTACCTGTTACAAAAGTGAATCGAAAAAAAACCATCACAGAAATAAAGTAGGTCTTTAAACTTAATACCAAATCGACCTACTGTCAAGTGAAAAAGGAATTCACGAAACTATCATAATAAGTTTTTCAGTCGATCGAAGTTAAAAACCACTATTCTTCAAGCGACCGTCAGTACAACAAGTCGAGATTCAGTATAGGTTAGCGTGGGGCACCTGCCGTCGGACGGTCAGAGGGGACAGGTGGCGGAGGCCCTCAAACGAGTCTCAGGACAGGTAACTCAACCACTACGATAGATAATTGAGTAGAAGGCAGCGAAAGAAGAAGAGAACGGGAGTTAGAAAGGGTTGTAGTCCCAGAAAAGGGCACTCTCCGAGAAACGTAATTCACCGACTTCATAACGTCAAGTTGAAGTTATAGTCAGGAAGGTTACTTATCAGTCCTAACTAAAGGAAATTCTAACTGACCAGTATTCGTGAGTAAAAATGTAGTAATAGAACAAGAAAAAAAGAAAAATATCCAAAAGACTCGTGAATTTTGGGTATTTATACGAATAAAATTTTAAAGAAAGATGAAAAAAAAGAAGAGACACTAAGGTCTATATATAAAAAAGGATACACACTCAGAACAGACGAAAGATGAAAGTACATACATTGTTGTAAAAGTCACCATTTGAAGGATCCCTCAGAACACGTTTAAGGTTGGCGACCTGTAACGGGATACCCTGTCAAAACATCAGCGGAGAGAATCCGGAGTACCCTTCCAACCAGTTGAAAATATAGTCAAGATCGACCTCAAGAAGGTTTATGGAGTCCACCATATATTAACCCAACGTATGTTCATATCCTGATTCTAGAGTTAGAGAATACCCAGTATCCAGAAAAACGGATACTTGAGTTCTGGGTAAGGAGTCACTCTTCACTAAAGTCTCTAAAATTCTACGATGTGTATACGTTTCTTTGTCAATAAAACGAAGGTCAAATATATTCTCGAGTCTATGTCAGAAGTGACATACACTCCTAACTTCAGAACTAGTAAAATAAAAAATGAACAAAAATAACATTGTATTAACGAAATGGTATAACAAGACCAAAGACGGTATGTAGTTGTAGTTAGTCAGTGTCCGTATGTGTACAGGGGAGGAAGAACTTGGAGGGAGGGTAGAGAGTGGGGTAGGGTGGGGAGGTCCGACAGTGTCTCGTGGTCCAACTCGAGGGGAACAGTATGGCGTTTAAGGATGACCGATAGACAAAAGGTATCCCATTACATATTCAAAGGTACGATTAGAGAGTTAAGTAGGGTTTAAGAGGAAGGGTGTGACATAGGTGTTCCGATAAGCGATACAGACACATAGGTAAAAACGGGAAGTTTATCCAATTAGTCATGGTAGAAAGATCTAAGGTATGTGTACGTAATTATATGTTATAAACAGAAAGAGAAAGAATGAGGTGAGACATGTTATCCGAGATCCAAGTAGGTGGAGTAAGTCAAGTCGAGTCAACGAGTCAGTACAGGCTGAGAAACGCTGGGGTACTTAACGTCGTGCGGTCCGGAGGGACAGGTAGTGGTTGAGGGCCTCAAGTGAGTCTGAGTGCAGGTAACTCAGTCACTACGGTAGGTCGGTAGAGTAGGAGACAGCAGGGGAAGAGGAGGACGGGGGTTAGGGAGGGTCGTAGTGTCAGAAAAGGTTACTCAGTTGAGAAGCGTACTCCACCTGTTTCATGACCTCAAAGTCGAAGTCGTAGTAAGGAAGGTTTCTTTAGGGTCCCGACTAGAGGAAGTCTTACCTGACCAACCTAGAGGAACGTCAGGTTCCCTGAGAGTTCTCAGAAGAGGTTGTGGTGTCAAGTTTTCGTAGTTAAGAAGCCGCGAGTCGAAAGAAGTGTCAGGTTGAGAGTGTAGGTATGTACTTCTGTCCTTTTTGGTATCGGAACTGATCTGCCTGGAAACAACCGTTTCATTACAGAGACGAAAAGTTATACGACAGATCCAACCAGTATTGAAAAGAAGGTTCCTCATTCGCAGAAAATTAAAATACCGACGTCAGTGGCAGACGTCACTAATTACACAAGAAAGAATTTCGATTGTAAGGTAACATATAAACATGGTATCAAAGGTATAGGTAAGTAGACAGCTACCTGTAGATCCGACGAAGATACAGAATCGATATCATTTTTTACAACGTTACTTGTGACCTCATGTACACAGAGAAAGTTAATATCATAAGAGACCCATATACGGGTAATCACCTTAACGGTCCAGTATACCATCAAGATGAGGATCAAAAAATTCCTTAGAGGTATGACAAGAGATATCACCAACGTAGTTAAATGTAAGGGTAGTTGTCACGTTTTCACATGGGAGAGGAGATGTAGGAGAGGTCGTAAATAACAAACATCTAAAAAATTACTGTCTGTAAGACTAACCACACTCCACTATGGAGTAACATCAAAACTAAACGTAAAGAGATTATTACTCACTACAACTCGTATAAAAGTAAAACCGTACGACGTAATTTTTAAGTTCAGTGATTCCGTGTATTGGAATAAGAGGGTCTTCGTTGTACCAAGTTGAGAACGATTATCGATACCGAAACCCTAATGATAGTTACGGTAATAATCAAAAACAAAGACCGTAGATCTATACAAGGAAAGAACGAAATGTCGGACGAAAATTAATAAATTTTACGTAATCAGTCGTAATGATACACAAGTTTCATTCTCGTTCTAGAAGACGAGATAATTTAGACAGGAAATTGGGTCGTCAGACAGAGGATAAGGGAATCGGACGAAGAAAATCAAATACGACCTGGTGTAGTATACGATCGTTTGTCAAATACCTAAGCTACGAAACCCCGGTCAGACACAATGACTCGACTGAGTTTCTTGTTGGGTTTAGCCGAAGAAAATCGTCTCCACGATCCAACCCTGAACCTTTTCATTATCCGGACCATCCATGATAATAATTGTATAAAACATATCAGACATTGCATTTTGAGATGATGTTAGATGATGAGTAACACTTTACTCATCATCTAACCTATAGTGAATTCTTTACTCAGAGTGTATTATCTACCCGAATCAGGGAGTTAGCATAGACTGAGAAACGTTGGGGCACCTGACATCGGGTGGTCCGAGGAGACAGGTACCCCTAAGAGGTCCGTTCTTATGACCTCACCGATCGGTACGGGAGGAGGTCCCCTAGAAGGGATGGGTCTCTAGTTTGGGTCCAGAGGGTGTAACGTCCACCTAAGAAATGGTAGACTTGGTGGTCCCTTCGGGGTGTATTATCTATACGTAATCTATACTATCTATACTCACTCATACGTTATCTATACTATCTCAGTCGTGTAGTTACTTACTTACCAGATACAAAAGTATACCCGAGACACCAGAAAACTAAACTCGTTCTTGAAGAGACAAGGAGTTGAAATTTTATCACTTTTATTTTAACTGAGACGGATTAAGTACCCAATCTGTTCTCGTCTTAGTATTACTCCGTCTCATACACGTTTATATAACTTTGACACTTTACGATATATTTACACTAAATAACGATGACGATAACAGTATTATATTGTCTTTCAACGTAAACCTAAGTATTCCGGCAAATACATCAGAATAATATCAGACACTAGACATTACTGTTTTATTATTTCGAATAATTAGTAGTTCGGTAAGAACTAACATAAAGTAATTTTATTATGCAGTAACCACAGTTTTTATTTCTTTGTTGGTATTCTTAGTGTAACTAACTTTACACTCCTCTGTCGGAGTGTAAACACTTCTTTTGAATCAGAAACCTTGGTCTAAAGAAACCAAAAGTTCATGATCAAGACGGTAAGCTACCAACGGCCTAGGACTCATTCAATCAAAAAGACTTAGAACCAATGTATTGAAAACCTTACCCCTATTAATATGTTCTAAGAATAACAGTATCTTTACCGTGTTACATCCAGTCACTCCCATCCATCTGGGGTGACGGGAAGTGGTTCATGGGACGACAAGCGGTTATGTTAGGAGTCCCGTTTAAAATTTCAATCTCTCTTACTTTTACAGATGTAACAACCTTCTTCTGTGAAATAAAAAAATTCCCTTTTGTGGCAAGTATTCGTACTGATTTTCATGTATCGACACTGAAAAACCCCACGTCAAAATAGTCACATTCGGTAGTATTTACACAAAGTTCTCTTTAATAGACAGTCATTAATACTAAATACCGGTTAGGGATACCAGACAAAGTACGTTAATTACATTAAGAGACTTATTGAAACCTCCGTGTATACATCGGATCCTAAAAGGTCTACCCCCTTACACGTTGTGTTGTGACATCACACAATACCTGTACTGTAACTGATACTAAGACAATGTGAGGGCTCCTTTTTGTGATACAAAAAAATCTAAAAGAGAGGAAATGAAGAAGTTTTCTATTATAAAAAGTGTTTTTATCAATTGTACTATACAGAAACTAGACGAGAAATTTTAACCTTTCATTGATATATTACATAAACCTCTTCAAGAGAGACACGGAAAATACACATTATAAAGAGACGAAACAAAACCCAACAAGGACTTAATTGTTATTAACTAATCAATTAACAAAATATCGAGACTTATTTTTTAACTTTGAGGACTTATTTTATACAATTTTTGACAAGATTCGCATTCGTCCAACTATTTTACGTTATCCTTTGTCTGAAGAAACTTTTTGAAACTAAAATTTGAAAAGAAACAAAGGGAGTTCCCGTCCAAAACAGAGTCTGATACACTGAGTATAACTTATACCCGTGACAGTATTAACTTACTTGGAAATTAACATCTGAAATCCACCGAAAGTGTTCCTTCTTCTTAAAGAGGAATTAATTTATAGAAACCGATTAATAGAGACGTAATTACCGGACTGACGATAATAAGTAGCTCACCCTTAGTATTCATTTCCCAATCTCGACGTCTCTTCAGGATCCGTTCCAGAAAAAGGGGGTGACAGATTCTGTCAGTGACAAAGACAAAACCCAGGATCTTCCGGAATATTAATAACCCTCGAACTCGAAACTACAGTACTCGGAGTAAGGTACTACTTTCACTTTCTCCTCTCACTTTTTCAACCGAATTTCGAGTTGTAAGTCTTTTGCTTCTAGTACCGTAGGTCAGAGTAGTGAAGTACCCTTTATCTACCCCTTTGTCACCTTTGTCACAGTCTGAAATAAAAATCCCCGAGGTTTTAGTGACGTCTACCACTGACGTCGGTACTTTAATTTTCTGTGAGGAACCTTCTTTTCAATACTGGTTGGATGTATCGTATAAGTTTTCGTCTCTGTAATGAAACTTCTGATTCCAGGCAGATCAGTTCCGATACCAAAAAGGACACCAGTACATACCTACACTCTCAACCTGACACTTCTTCCGACTCGCGGTTTCTTAACTACGAAAACTTGACACCACAACCTCTTCTGAGAACTCTCAGGGAACCTGACGTTCCTCTAGGTTGGTCAGGTAAGACTTCCTCTAGTCGGGACCCTAAAGAAACCTTCCTTACTACGATCTCGACTTTGAGGTCATGAAACTGGTGGAGTACACTTCTCAACTGAGTAACCTTTTCTGAAATAACGACCCTCCCTAACTCCCGTCCTCCTCTTCCCCTGTTGTCTCCTACTCTACCGACCTACCGTAGTGGCTGAGCTACCTGCACTCAGACTCACTTGAGGTACTTAACCACTACCTGTCCCTCCGGACCGCAAGACGCTAAGTACCCCAACGTTTCTCAGACTGTGTTGACTCACTGACTTGACTTGACTTGACTTGACTCGAAACTAATAACCTGTAACCTGAAGACTGATTTGTAGCACAATTTAGCACCGTAATCAGTACCAAGAAAATAAATGGAATTCCTTTTTTTTCTTTTAAATAACCAAGGGTACTAACTTTTTAGGTCCCTAATTTTTTATGAAGTCTATAAGGACTTAGGTCCCTGAGTTTTATCGTGAAGTCCTCAGTAAGGGAGAGATAGAGAACCGAGGAGACAACCAAAATAAGTTCATTAAAGAAGAACGTTTCGTTCCTTCCAACCAGTATCGTCGATGAAAAGAGAGTCCTTGGGGTGGTCTTCTAATGTAAAGAAAGACTTTTAAGATTACCATTCGGGTAAATTAAAAAAACCTAACTAAACCTGGTACACCGAAAACATTTGATTAATACCTCCAGTTCCTTTATACTGACTAACTCACCCAAATTCAGTATGGGAGAAGACTTAGATTAGGATCGATATTTTGTTCCTAACTCTTTTCCTTTATAACTTATGGGAATTTTTTAGTCTTAAAATAATGACACTTAACCCTCTTACCTAAAACTCGACATATTTAAAAAAAGAAGTAACACGTAAACGGTTTTTACACTATAAACACAACTCGGACTTTGTTACTTACTTCTTTTAAGGCATTCCATTTGTTTATCAACAATCCTCTATCTCATGACCCGTGACCTCCGTTTCCCCAGTCTTTCTGTGTCCCTATTAATTTCTTACACCATCAATTCTCTCTATTCTTATCCAACGACAATACCGATTTACAGTATGATTATGATTGGTGGAGGTACGTCACAGTGAAGACTCTCCCTGTCCCGTACACTCTGTGATCCGTAGGAACCCTGTTTTTTAAATTTTTAATATGATATGTTTCAATCCAACTACATATGTTGCCTTATAATGAGTCGGTATTTTTCTTATTTTATAATGGTAAATGTCGTTGTACTTACTTGGGTCTCTAACAGTATGACTTACTTCAGTCTGTCTCCTGTTCATAGTACTTTAACGAATATACACCTTAGAATTTTTTATTATGTTTATTTAAATAAATATTTTGTCTTTGTCTAAGTGTCTACATCTTTTGTTAGATACCAATGGTTCCCATCTATCCTTCCTCCCTATTTAACTCTGTGACCCTAACTGTATAAATATGATGATATGTATTTTTTCTATTGGTTATCTCTGGATGACATATCGTGCCCCGTGAGATGAGTCATGAGGTATTACTGAATTTACCCTTTTATTAAAAATTTTTCACCTATATACATATACACATTGACTACGTGAAACAACATGTGGACTTTGATTGTGTTGTAACGTTTAGTTGATATAAGGTTATTTTTAAAGTTTTCTTGTTACAATTCAACTTTAGCTTTTCAATTGCAAGTTATCATTGACTTCCACCGAACTAATAATGAACTGTTACCGAATTTTCACGGGTAGTACACCCTGTCGAATCTCTAATACCTCTTTGATCCGTTTACTGTCATTAGTACGAAAGTTCACTTGACAATGATTCTTTACAATCCTTTACCAGGATCCCGTGACAACTTATACATTGTTTAGTAATGTATGTCCTGTCCTTCATTTCCCGGATCAAGAATAGAGAGTGTCCTTGTAGTTGTGTCCAGTTCTCTCTCGGGGTGACCCTGTTGGAACTCCCTACCCTACCCCTCCCTCCACCCTCCCCGCAAGTCCTACCCCCTGTGTACATGTGGGTACCGACTAAGTACACTTACATACCGTTTTGGTGATGTAATAACATTTCATTGATCGAGGTCAATTTTGTTTATTTATTTAAGTGTTTTTTATTTTTCTCTCTCTCTCTCGGGGTCTTAACGAGTCCAAGGACTGTTCTTGAAACTTAGGAAGAGTAGTGGAAAAACGGGACTTTCACAACCCTGTTTGGAGAAATACAAGACCAAGACAAACATAGTCAATACAGGTGTTTTCTGAGAGACCAATAGAGTTCTAACGATTTGAAGGGAGAAATATCCAATAAACATATGAGAGAAGGGGTGAGGGTGGGGTGTTTGTTGGACCAGGGTGGAGGTAAGGTAAATAGACGACCTTAGGTAGTCTGGTTCGATTAGTATCCACTGTGTACTGAGATTCCGAGGTTCTACTGAAAGTAGAAGACGTAATATTAGGTATGTACCAAGACCAGAAGGGGTAAAGACTGGATTAAGGAAAGGAAAGAAGTTCGTGATGTAGTGAAAGTGGTTCCGGAGACCTTCATTGCCAGTCATTAACCGTCTTAAAGACCATCGGAAATAGAGAAAAGACATTTACCGGAAGAGAAGTATGAGATTGTCTTCGACCAAAGGAGTTTCTGCGACAAAGAAGAGATCGGAAGAGTCCATTACCAATAACAGAAGTGTATGAGGAATATGTTGTCCTGAACGTCATTTAACATAGGAGGAACGAGAAACACGACGAAGATCTGGTGACAGGAGTGAGGAGGTATTTTAGTAGGTCGAAACTTAAAGTACACATGGTGGGTCTAACGGAGTATTTATAAACGTTAGTATATAGTTTGGGACTAGAGCGGACGAATGTAACATTAAAATTGTCGACTTAGTGACAGCGAGAAAGTTATCATGACGGAATTAACAACACTAAGATTATCAGTGTATCTCATATAAAAGTTGTAAAATCGAAGAGTTGGGAACTAGAGGAGGGTTGATCACCAGGATATAAGTTAGATGGAGTGAGGGAGTGACTGTGATTTAATGGAAATTACAGTACTCCGACGTATTAAATTTTAAGAGTATGAAAGTCAAAATTCGTGTGTGAGAGACAATAATGGATAGAAAGATACAGAGAACAGGATCATGAGAATAAAATTGTTAACAAACTCGAATGGTTCTAGAGGTTAGATAAATAGAATAGTGAAAAAGGATAGGGATTTGAGAGAGTACAGGAGTGACATTAATAATATAACGAATTTAGGGGGTCAGTTAACTGTATTAATACAGAGACGACCGAAATAGGTGGGGGTAAGATCAGTTTAGGTAGAGAGGTGGATGAATGGTGGACGTATAAATATCTGTCTACACCATCTTTATTTACGTGTAAGTACGACTGACTACGGTATGCTTAAAGTACTGGTAGTAGGAGATCATCTGAGAATAACGAGGGGTCTTTATTATCATATAACGGATCCTGATAAGTGAAAAATAAAAGGTACTATTGATAAAGTAAAGACCGGGTGGACAGGATTTAAAAAGAAGAGAATAAGAACGAGATCTGATTAATATTATAAAAGTAAATCTTTCGTTATCTTCTCTCGGTCTTTTCTGTTAAGAGTTTAAGGACCGTGATATAGATGAATGGATGGATGGTCGTTGGAGGACAATGAGACTTAAAATACGATAAAAACCGTGGAGTGAGGTCATGAGAACGGACCTTTTAGGGTACCTGCCTCCTCGGACCATCCGACGTCAGGTACCCCAGTGATCCTCAGTCTGTACTGACTCGCTGAAGTGAAAGTGAAAAGTGAAAGTACGTAACCTCTTCCTTTACCGTTGGGTGAGGTCACAAGAACGGACCTCTTGGGGTCCCTACCCCATCGGACCACGAGACGGCAGATACCCCAACGTGTCTCAACCTGTGCTGACTTCACCGAATCGTCGCCGTCGGTAAACACGTGATGACGGTTAAATGTATCCAAATAAGTAGGTTGTTAAAAGGGGAGAGACAGGAAGTAGAAATAAATAGGGGAAAGACGAATAAATGGGCATGTACATGTTGATTTATACCTACTACTTTTTGTGTGTTCATACGACTTACCAGAGTCCATTTTTGGTCCTGATGGTAATGTTTCACTCCGTAAAATTAGTCGTACCTCCTTTGTCGTTGTTTCGTGAAGAACTACGGTGGATATGGAGTTTTTTAAGGTGAAGAGACAGGAATTTCATTTTAGGTAATTCTTAATAAAATGAAAGACATGGATCACGACAAAGGAGAGAAAGAACTTGGGTAAGTCTCGTCAAAAAAAGAGGGTGGTGAGGTGTTTTACGAAGAATAGTTCGAGTTGTTGTAAGAGATCAACGATTTAAACTACCAGTTAAGAGTAGGAGTAGAGTGAACTAGGTCGGAGTCGTAAACTGAATGATTAGTAAAGGAAGTGACACTTCATGAAAGAAGTAAGATGAAGATCCCGAGATGTAAAATACACAAAAAAGAAACGAAAAAGAAATGTTTGAAGGACGACCAATGAAGAGTAGTACTACTTGAAGATAGTGACCCTAAGAAATCTTTATCAAACCAACCTGGAAAAGAAAATGACCATGTAGGTGGAGGAAGATTATATAAGTTTAACTTTGTTATAAATGAAAAGTTATACTTATATGGTCATACGTATCGTCTTTTCGTTTTTCCTTGATTTCTCAGAGAACTACTTACACCTTGTCCTCCCACTTTTTTGACCGAATTTTTAGTTGTAAGTTTTTCGTTTCTGGTACCGTTTATCTATCCCTTTTTTTTACCTTTGTTACCGTCTAAAATAAAAGAACCCGAGGTTTTAGTGACGTCTACCACTGACGTCGGGACTTTAATTTTCTGCGAACGAGGAACCTTCCCTTTGATACTGTTTGAATCTATCGTATAGTTTTTCATCTCTGTAGTGAAATCACTGTTTCCAGGTATATCAGTTTCGATGTCAAAAAGGTAATCACTATATGTCTATACTTTCGACCTGGTATTTCTTCCGACTCGTAATTCATTAACTATGAAAACTTGACACCACAACCTCTTCTGAAAACTCTCAGGGAACCTGTCGTTCCTCTAGTTTGTTCAGTTAGGATTTCCTTTACTTGTAACTTATAAATAACCTTCCTGACTACGACTTCAACTTCAAGGTTATGAAACCGGTGAACTAACCTCCTCTGGTAAGTAACCTTTTCTGGGACTACGACCTTTGCTAACTCCCGTCTTCCTCTTCCCCCGACGTTTCTTATACTACCAACCTACCGTAGTAGTTGAGTTACCTGTACTCAAACTCGTGGGGACTCTCTATCACTCCCGTCCCTTCGGACCACACAACGTCGAATACCCCAGCGTTTGTCAATCTGTGCTGAATCTCTGGCTTGTTGTTGTTGCTTATGTCGGACAAGTCAGGAAACAGAACTTACCGTTCAAGGGTCGTGATTCGACTGAGGATTCGTAGTAGTGGAACTTTAGACTTCGTAAAACTTAAATTTTGTTTGTTTGTTTGACTTAAAGGATAGAAGAGGGAGACAGTTTCGACGGTGAGATAAAAAGTCAACGAGCCCGGTCTTGATACTTAAATTTAAATCAAGGTAAGTATCAAATTATAGGGAGAAGATTATCCAGTCTTTTAAGACAGTTGAATTGAAAGTTTAACGTTTCGAACGTTGGTGAAGAGTAACAGAGGAACGACTTTACGACTGGGTTAAGAGTAATAGAGAGTGAATCACATAACGGTAAGAACAAGGGGATATTAAATAGGAAGTGTTTTACAGGACTTTTCTACATTTTATTTAGTACAGTGAGGAGATAAGTCTAGGGAGGTTTACTAAGGTCTAGACTTATAGAAACACACAAGGGATCTAGGATAAATACAAGTTTCATCCGACTTGAATAATCTAAAGTAGATGTTCTAAGAAACTAGAGATCTAAGACCAACCTAGGTCGTTACTCTCCTTGATTGATCTTTAAACACCCTTCTCCTCTCACTCCAGATCCATAAGGAAGACAAAGACATACCAGTTTTTTACAACCGACAAAGGGAGATGACTTTTGGTGTCAACGTCACATCGTCGGGTGAGGAGTGTCTGTGAGGACCACAGAATATTAATGAGAAAGAGAAACGGTAGAATCGGATCCCTTCATTACGACGAGTAACAACGATCATGACACCATCATGAGAATAATTCGAATAAATTGGAAAACGGATGTAAACATTTAAATTTTAAATAATTTCATATAAATAAAAAGAGTTAAACATATACAGTAGAAAAAGGACAACTCTGATATCTCTTTCGAAAACGACAAGACGAACTTCATTTGACTATCCTTGAATGTTACTAGATGTTTCTGTGTGTAATAACAGTTTAATGAGGTCACGGGGGCTGAAGTAAAGGACAAGAGGGTTCATCAGGAGTATGAGGTACACGTTTGGTGTTATGAACAAGAAAAAAAAAAAAAAACTGTAAAATATGGTCCTTTTTACAGTTGTCAGAGTCTATACGTCTACTATGATGAGATAACCGTGTTTCACTTCTGTTTGATTTTTTGGCGAACTACTCCCACGTTCTCCTCTCACTTTTTCGACCAAATTATGAGTTTTAAGTTTTTTGATTTCATTACCATAGGTCAGGGTAATGAAGTACCGTTTATCCTCCCCTTTCTCACCTTTTTCTCTGTCTAAAAATAAAAGAACCCTAGGTTTTAGTGACGTCTATCACTGACATCAGTACTTTAATTTTCTATGAACGAGGAACCTTCCTTTCAACACTGTTTGGATCTGTCACATAATTTTTTGTCCCTGTAGTGAAATGATTGTTTCCGGATATATCAGTTTCGATACCAAAGAGGTCATCAGTACATATCTATACTCTCAAACTGGTATTTCTTTCGACTCACGAAAGTTTAAAGTTTAACTAAGAACGTTTAACACCACGACCCCTTGTGAAAACTCTTAAGTTTCCTGACTTTCCGCTAGTTTAGTAAGTTAGGATTTCCTTTAGTTCGGACTTATGAGTAACCTTTCTGACTACGACTTTGACTTCGAGGTTATGAAACCAGTCGACTACGCTTCTCGGTTGAAAATTTTTAATTAATTAAATAAAATTAACCTCGATTAATGAAATGTTATAACATCACCAAAAACGGTATGTAACTGTACTTAGTCGGTACCCACATGTACATAGGGGGTAGAACTTGGGAGAAGGGTTGAGGGAGGTGTTAGGTAGGGAGACCCGACAGTGTCACGTGGTCGAAACCAACGGGACAAAGTACGTAACTTGAACCTGACCAGTAGGTAAAGTGCATAACATTGTATGTACAAAGTTTCGATAAGAGAGTTTAGTAGGGTGGGAGCGGAAAAGGGTGTCTCAGGGTTTCAGACAAGAAATGTAGACACAGAGAAAACGATAGAGTGTATGTCCCAGTAGTAATGGTAGAAAGATTTAAGGTATATATACGTAATTACAATGACATAACCACAAAAAGATTGAATGAAGTGAGACATATTATCCGAGGTCAAAGTAGGTGGAGTAATCTTGACTAAGTATACACAAGAATTATCGACTCATTATAAGGTAACACACATTAATCGTGTCGATAGAAATTTTTTTTTTTATGGGACTACGACCCTTTCTAACTCACGTTCTCCTTTTCTCCCATTGTCTCCTACTCTAACAACCTACCGTAGTGACTGAATTACGTGTACTGACTCGTTTGAAGTCCACTGTCACTTCCTGTCCCTTCGGACCGTGCGAGTTCAGGTACACCAACGTTTCTCGACCTGAACAGAATCACTGACTTGTTGTTGTTTGGTACCGGAAATATGAACGATCATTCAGGTAAGTGAGGAGGTGGAGAGAATACAGAGGTGAGTTTTCGGTGGAAGAGGCACCCTGGAAAGATACTTGTGATAAATTTTCCTTTTTAAGGGAGGGTCATGAAGAACAGGGTACACAAACTAAATATATTTAGGTATCTTGAATGAGACATAGAATTAATGAATAATTGTGAAATGAAAAAAGGACAAAGGATGGTGATCCTACATTCGGATTTTCTCTCTTTATTAAAATTAGACAAAACAAGTGACTACATAAAACTCAAAATGTTTTCATGACCCGTGTCTCAGTCAAGTCAAGTCAGCGAGTCATCACAGGTTGAGAGACGATGGGGTACTTGACGTCGTGTGATCCGGAGGGACAGGTAGTGGTTGAGAACTTCAAGTGGGATTAGGTGCAGGTAACTCAGTCACTACGGTAGGTTGGTAAAGTAGAAAACAGCAGGGGAAAAGGAGAACGGGAGTTAGAAAGGGTCGTAGTCCCAGAAGAGTTTACTCAGTCGAGAAGCGTAGTCCACCGGTTTCATGACCTCAAAGTCGAAGTTGTAGTTAGGAAGGTTACTTATGGGTCCTGACTAGAGAAAATCCCACCTGACCAACCTAGAGGAGCGTCAGGTTCCCTGAGAGTTCTCATAAGAGGTTGATCAAGTTCATCTAGGAGTTATAATAACTTACTCATTTAATTACTTTTGTTTAACTTATGTTACTCTCTAAACTATCGTCTCTTTCATAAAAGACGATTACCATAGTCTTTTTACTATAAACTTGACATTGGATCTCTTATCTGTACCCTCTACTCATCTTCCCAGAAACCCTTAATTGTCAGACTTGTTTCAGTGTGACTACCTTTTCATAAGTTCTTTGTAACAGAGAGTCAACTTGACCTCACAACTGATGTATGTGTTTTCGTCTTTTTACATTCAACGACTTCTATTCGAGTCCTATCCCTTACCTCATAGGGTTCACGTCTCGTTTCGTTTGGTTTTGTTCAAAATAAAACACATTTTACTCTACGTCTAAGAAATCCTAAACTGTACAGTGCCAGATTCAATATAGGATCTTTCTGACTAAACCACCACCATAGGTGTTCTCAACTTTATCCCCCTTGATCTCAGTAACTTTCTTTGATCTTTTCACTAATATTCTTCACTACTCAGGACTTGGTGTCATCTCCACTATTTGTGCCTTTCCTCCCGACATTCTAAATAATTCTCAAATAACTGGGGATCTCATTTGTTTATGTAATATGTTCCACAAACCTTCTTAACTAGAGAATTAATGGTTAATTGGGACTTAGTTTATTATGAAATAAAATAAAAAAATGTTATAGTGGACTTAAAACTTTGTTATTCGTCCAAATTAAAAAAATAAGAACTTAAGTAATTGTTTTTTATGAGATGTCATGTAACATCCATCACTAATAAATAGTGTCGAATCACAGGACAGTAAAACCTGAATAAATTATCGTTCTAGTGTTTATCTTGTAGACGACTGCTCGTGCTACGACTAAGGTCGTAGTCGACACTAACGTCTATCACACTTTGTCCCTGTCCTCAGGAATTACATCCCCACCGTTGGTCCTGTCCGTACCACGTCGACCCGGAGAAGGGTGGGTGTGATCCAGCACCCAGTAGACAACAGTTCGTTACTGTTCCCGTTTTAAGTTGCTTCGACCTACACCACAACCCTGGGGGTCCTAAGGTTATAACTTTAAGTAGAATGTGTCACTAATTGTTTTAGGATTTTACGATAGAAAATATCTTGTGACGTAGAAAATACCTCACCTCTACCTTCATGCTTTCTCCGTACCGAGAAAATGAAACATGAGTTACTATGACCAGTATTAATTAATTAAATAAATTGTTTTGTAGTTACCTTTTTACAATACAAGAGTAAAAGAACAATTTAATTTAATCTCTAAGTTAACTATCAAAGACAGGTGTCTGTGAATCTCCTATCATCCACTTTCTCTTTATGTTATTTCATAGTAAGTCATTGTCTTCAGAATACTTCTTATGTCAGTGTCTTGTCCTTATAGGTTGAGATAGACCCTTTAAAGTATACGAATTTTTGTAAACTCGACTTCAACTTCGTAACGGTCTTGAGAGAATGTACCCCCTCCTTTTCTCGTCCGTAAGGTTGTCTTCATTGTAATCGTTTCCATATATCTCGTACTTTTAGGTACCGTACAAGTCTCTTCTCACGAACCACACATACATGGAGTTTAAGAATCTTAAGGACCCCTTTTCTCTTTTAAAAACTTTCTAAAAACCCTTTATCTACTTTTACTCAACTACTTTTTAACTGAGTCCAACTCTCCCCTCCTCTCTAGAGTCTAGACTAAAGTGGAATACGTTGAGTTGATCGTAAATTACATGAATACTACTTAGTTGAGGAATCTGTAGACTGAAACCTAATGTCCAGTCTTCCTTAGTACCTAATATGGAACTATGTTTCTCTTTTCAGAAAGAAGTAATAATATGGTTGAGGATCTTATAGACTCAATCTTTCCGTATAGTACTACGAACTTAACATAACTTTGATACTGTGTCAACCACGAAACGAGTCCCAGAGTATCATTTTCTTAATATCGTACTTAATCTTGAGTCTAGAAGATTGAGGTATCTACGATGACAAGTATGTGACACATCAAAGTCTTCATCAGAGGTAAATAAAAAACCGTACCAATTTATATACTTGTATATAGTGTTACTTTTCCAATAAACCTCAAACAAAACCATTTTCTGTTCTTGTATTTCGACAATCCTTCGTTCTTCCATTGAAAAAACAAGTTAAATTAAATGTTTCACCACTGGAACCTTAAACTGTAATTTTGACCAAATCTCTTTAACTTCCGTAGTCTCAACTTGATACTCCTTCGAGGTATGTTTGAATTACATAGAAGAGTTTCGATGACCGTTGTCCGTCACTGTCTTTTGTCTATTCCCTCCTGTCTTTCTTCATTCGACAAATCGAAATGTTCACTTCTTACGTACAATGTCCTTGATCCAGATTTATTTCGTGACAAGTGATAAGGAACTCTTCTTTTGAATATGGAAAATTTATAAGAAGGTTAATATTGACCTGAACCTACGACCACATATGCACACACTCTCTCCTCCCCCAATAAATTCGTAACGATTTATTTGGTTCCCGAAGGGTCACTGAGGCACCATTCTTAGGTGGACGTTACGTCCTCTACACCCAAACTGGGGGATCCATCCCTTCTAGGAGTCCTCTTCCTTTACCATTGGGTGAGATCATAAGAACGGACCCTTTAAGGTAACTGTCTCCTCAGACCACCCGATGTGAGATACCCCAACGTTTCTCAGTCCGTGCTAAATCACTGATTTGTTGTTGTTTCATTTGGTTTCTTCATATTTTAATATCGTTGGATATCTTACAGAGACTACGACCCTCCCTAACCCCCGTCCTCCTCTTCCCCTACTGTCTCCTACTCTACCGACCTACCGTAGTGCCTGAGCTACCTACACTCAGACTCACTTGAGACCCTCAACCACTACCTGTCCCTCCGGACCGCACGACGCCAAGTACCCCAGCGTTTCTCAACCTGTGCTGACTCGCTGACTTGACTTGACTTGACTTGACTATCTTACAGATCAGGTTGAGGTAGGTAAATACCCCAACCCCGTCGAATCTTCAGACTCTATGTCCCCTAGTTACTGAACTAATAATTATATATTAGTAAAGTCAAGTCTCGATTCTGATCTTGGACCCAATGAAGTTTCTCGTTAATGGATGAGTAGAAAGGAGAACGTCGTAGGCGAAAAACTTTATTTGGCAGTGAAGGTTAGAGAAATCTTCGTTCGGGTCTTATTTTCAAGATATAAACCTGAGTTGAGGTCTGGTTCTTATACCGGTTGGTCAAGGTGAATGGAGTAGGTAGACGTCAAAAGTCTCGGACGAACGAAGAAATACCTCATCTTGTCTTTCTCCCCTCCCCTTCCTTTTCTCTCTTTCTTTCTCTCTGGCGTTCTTTCTGTCTCTATGGTCCTGATGTCTACCATAGTAAGAAGAGGTCAGATATTAGAAAGAGATCTGCCTTCTTTACAGGATCGGTCTTGTTCAATCAATCGAGAGTAACTCAACACCACGGTCGCTCAATCGAATAACCCAATCCCTACTTCAATCCTTCCGATTACTGGTTAGTGAAAGAAAAAGACTTGAAGTTAAATAAGTTGACTTTCAAAAAAAAAAGACACAATGTCCTGACCAAGATTTTATAAAACTGTCTAAGAAACTAGGGCGGAAATTCTCGATTTAAGGGGAGAAGAACTCAGACCCGACCTGCAACCCTGGGCAAAGATTGGTTATCTGATAACGTCTCCATCACTATGTAGTGAAACCTCTGACCCAGTATCCACTATCTCTGAGAGAAAGAGACGGGGAGAGAGACCTTAGAGAAGGAGACCACATTCGGTCGACTACACAGTATACCTATGATTCATTGGGACACTGGGATGTCCCACCAGGTATACCGTTCCCGGACTCCGAAGGATGTTTGTGGGTACACGGACGTGAACCTTCACCTGGGAAATAGGAGTCATTTCGGACGTCTACTGGTGTCGGGACCTGTGTGAGACTGTCATTGGAGTCCTCATTGAGACTCGTCCTTGGTGGGTGGATTCGGAGAGGGTTTAGGGATTGGGTGTCTCTGACACTACATTAGTTATCGACAAAGTTCGGCGACACCCCTTAAGTAATATACCGTTACGTTTTGTTTATCTCAATAAAAAGATGAAGAATGAAAAAGTCTTTGACTAAAAAAAAAACATTAGAAGTCACAAATCTCAGTATACTTTAACATAACAGATAAGAGATTGAAAATCCATACTTTCTAATGTTAATGAGATACATGACACCCTTTATGGGGTCATAAATCATCTGATTCCTCGAAGTAAATCTGGAGAAGTAAAGGAGTTGAAAGAAGATATTATGGTAATAGTAGAAGTAAGGTGATAGTTCACGTACACGACACGAATCAGTGAAGTCGGTACAGACTGAGATACGTTGGGATACCTGACACCGGGTGGTTCCGAGACGACAAGTATCTTAAAAGGTCCGTTCTTATGACCTTATCCAACGGTACGGGAGGAGGTGCCTTAGAAGGGTTGGGTCCCGAACTTGGGTATAGAGAATGAAGAGGACGAAACCATCTCCCTAAGAAATGGTGGTTGTGGTAGACCCTTCGAGTTCATTCATCAAAGGTGTAAAATGTCGAAGTGTAAATAATATATTCAAATGGAAATGTTGTTAGGTTACTCCATCTATAATATAATGAGAATAAAATATATACTCCTTTAAGTTTTGTATCTCGTTTTCACAAACGAACTTTTAGTGTGTCAAATATCTTCTTAACAATGAGGTTAAGTCCAGAAGACTGAGGATAGATCATAAAAAAGGTGACATAGTTCTCGGGTATACTACCTTCATTGGTAAGTTGAAATACGGAATTATGGACTGTAGGTGAGGTGTAAAATCGAAAGTCCATACTATAAACCCCTCAAAATATATAGTAGGAAGGGAAAAAATAATGACCCCAAACACTTTTTTACTTACCCAAGTAAATAAATAAATAAAGAGGACTGTGAAGAATTTTCAGTTGGTTAACAAAACGAATATCGGTTCAATGATGTGGAAGTTGTGAAAGGACAAGATCCACTGTCTAGTGTACAAGACCGGAAGAAACTGATACGTGACTTCATTAATGTAACCACTGAAAATATTACGATAGTAGACGTAACCAAAAGGAGTATCTAATACATTAAAGTATAATTCTATATTTTTATTTTCTGAGTTTAGGATCATACGCCCTCACTCAAAATTCAGAACGTAAAATTCCCCTTTTTAACAGATCACTTAATCCTAAAAAATTGGAGAAATGCTGTTTAAACATTATACAGTGATAACTAAAAAGTAACTTTATGAACGTTTATAACATACCTGTTGAACTCAGTCAGTAGGAAATGTTCTAATATATATATACACACACACATATTTAGTAAAACCATCTACATAGTCACACCTCATTCGAGTCAAAAATTTTTCTACAACTTAAGACCAATTCTTGGTAACAGGTTCCATACAAAGTTTTATACTGTGGTTTAATGTTTAACACGAACCACGGGTCAACGAAGTCAATATAGGGCTGAGAACACTAGGGTACCTGACATTGGGTGATCCGAGGAAACAGGTACCCTAAACGGTACGTTCTTATGACCTCACACAACGGTAAAGGAAGAGGGCCCCTAGAAGGACTGTACCCCTAAGTTTGCATACAGAGGACGTAACGTCCGTCTAAGAAATGACTGACTCAATGGTCCCTTCGGGTTTAATGTTTAATAAACGTTCATATACTGTGTCAAAATCTGTTATCTTTTCGTCATTCAACAATACATATGGAAACACAGAATTTACTTTTTATGTAGTTTCTGACATAGAACTCCAAAAACAAAAAACCCAAAAAAAGTTATACCGTTATCTCACAATTACCAGAGTAATGGACTTCATCCTATTTTTATCGAGTACTAGACTCAAGTCAAATAAAACTTAGAAAAACGAAGGAAAGGTACGTGGGTAAAGTTTCTCGTAAGAAAGGTAAATTTATAAAAATTCACAAAAATTTTAACAGGGTTTATTTTTTGAACATTTAATAAGAGACTTCTAAACCTTACACAGTTATCACAGGAGTGGAGTGATCCCGTATTTTGAAGAAACAAGTTATAATATCATATATTGGTTTAAAATATATATGTATATATAGAGGTCCTCAACCACTACCTGTTCCTCCGGACCGCACGACACTAAGTACCCCAGCGTTTCTCAGCCTGTGTTGTCTCGCTAACTTGATTTGACTTGTCTATATATATGTATATATATATATATGTGTGTATATATATATACGTGTGTGGGTATGCACATATTGTTAGTGAAGTCACATGTCGTCTTTAATTGTGTTGTAACATTTGGTTCAAACCACCATCACCAAATCAGAGACTAAGTACAGGCTCAGAACACTAAGGTACCTGACATCGGGTGGTCCGATGAGACAGGTACCCTAAAGGGTCGGTTCTTATGACCTCACCCAACGCTAAAGGAAGAGGTTCCCTAGAAGGACTGCGTCCTTAACTTGGGTGCCGAGGACTAACGTCTACGAAGTGGTCCTTCGGTGGGTCCTTCGGATTTTGGTTGATGCAAATTTACATCCTTTTTTCAAGAAGTCGTAGATAGAAATGGTGGGGGTTTTATCGTAAAAAAGAGTACTATTTTACGATAAAGTACTATAATCTTCTCAGTATATTTGTAAGTCTAAAATCATGTCTCTTAGGTTTAGTATCTCGTCTACGGATCTATTATCATCTGACGGATTTCATGTGTAATCGTAATCAGAGAAGGAATTAGACTCGAAATGGTACAAGTCGAACTTAAGGGATAAATCGAAAAGTCTATTTACTTAGTCACTACGAAAGATTACTGACACAATGTACGAGACGACACAAGATTTACAGAAATTAAGAAGACTCCCAAGGACTTATAAGTTTTTACTTTACCGAGTAACCGTCTATCAAACTCGTAGTGTACGAATCTCTTGATTGATTTACCTTTAATTGGTTTATGTCTTTGAATTTTAAAAAGGTAAAAATTCTTACGAAGGGGAATTTATCTTCGATATAAATAACACGTAAGGAAGTCACTGAAAAGAAGTTCCTTGTAAATTTGTGTTCCAGATGTGAAAAGACATGTAAAAAAAAAGAGGGTGTCGTTTGACTGAACTGTCCAACCGTTGGACTCCATCCCACAACCGGCGTTTCAGGAAGATACGGAAGTAATGGTTTCATACACTGTATAGGATCAAACATCCAGAGAACCGAGAAGTCCGTTAGAATCATAGGGTAAGAATCTGTGTCTATTACAATATACAAAAGGTTCGAGATAAAGTAAGAAGAAAGGTCCTTGTGTCCTTCTGACGTAAAAGGTCGAAAGAGATACTGATCTAGTCATACACATCGATCAAGACCGGTTACTTAATTCTTTATGGTTCATACTATTAATCAGACTTTATATCTTATTGTCCTACGGTGTGTAAAGTCCACCGTCACGATTTCTTTCATTCGGAAATACGGACCTGTTCATCCTATATATTCTTTACAGAACAATATACTTCGATGATTTTACAACTCTAATAAACAATGGTGTCGTAACGAATACACTAAGACTATTAATATATAATATTCGATGTCGTCAGGATAGTCTAAGGTTTACAGACGCAAACTACAAAGTGTATAATCTTTATATAAGGTAATCGATGAGTAGATGAGTTTATAGAGGAGCACGACTCCGTTGAGGTTCTCAATTTGAACGGGATATAAAAGTAGATATCGGACATTTGTGGATACCGAACAATTTTCCTACTAAGCATCAGGAGGAAACGACCTCTTTTAGTCTCGGATATTCCCATTTTCTCCTCAATTTCTCTCTATTTTTACTGACAAAGAATTCGAAAAAACATTTAGTCTTAGTGGACCCTTCAAATAAGACTCACGTTTAGACGAGGTGAGTTCTCTAGGAGTATAACGTATCCTAGTTCTTTATACGTAAAATTATACTTTGGTTTTAACCGAGAGTACACCTACATAGATCCTTATGTGAAATTCCTCGAAATCTCGAAATCTCATCTGAGATTATTTCCGACAGAGGAGAATATCGGACTTATCATATTTTTATACTACCCCAAACTTTATTAATAGTATCCATCAACATACAAACTACGTACCTTATCAAATAAACTTAATAGTTCCCGGACCTATTACAGATCATGAATTATTTAGTCACAGAGACCTCATCCCCGAAGTGGACTCTAGAAGTGGACATTCCACCGGGGGGTTTGTTAAAAATCTGTGTTTCCAAACTTTGTTCACGGTATCCCTAACAAACAGGAAGACATGTGTAGAAATACTAATCAAGTTAAATAATAAGTATTGAAAAAGTTTTTGTAATCAAATCCTTGTAATCAAATGATTGGTGGAGTCTAGAAGTGTGTCCTTCATTTATATAATGGTCTCAAAAATGATTAATATTCTTCATTAACGTTGGGTACCACATTTACTATCAAGGATTTTATAATATAAAATAAAAGTTCTACTTGTATAAAAATAAAAGGTATTTCTTTTTATGTTTAATAGATAACTCCCCTTTTAATATTATACTAGTAACTAAGATCTTCTGTTTTACTAAGATGAAAAATTATGAATTTACAATATTATAAAATTTCACTTTAATATATTTGGTATTATACTGTTCCAGTCAACAGTGTAGTGTATGAACTATACTGTAAATTAAACGACGTACACCCAATTGTAATTGACGGAAAAACTAACCTTACATATTGTCAAGTTTAATTTATCAAGATTAATCCACCGAAACATTATCCTTATAAAGGTGAACTCAGAATGTTCTCATCAAGATGTTAGCCGTGACCCAGTCCCCAGTCTTCGGGTCTAATCTTCGGGTTGGGAACGATTAACTGACTCACAGTAATCCTTTCAGTGAATCAGACCTATTATACAAGGACAAGACATGACGAAAACACAATTTTTTACTACATTATTTTAGTTAAGCATTCAGTATTTATTAATACGTTTACCTCACCAAAGTGATACCTATATTTTAACCGGTTGTTAATAACTCGTGAATGTTACACGGTCTATGACACTATACTTGGATGTACTCAATATGTTAAATTATGAGTTTTTCAGGTTATTCAAATTATTATAATAGAGGCAAAATCGAGTGTCCTCTACCTCTGGGAATCTCGGGTACCATTTTGTGTCCTTTCTTCCTCCAGAGTATAAAGAGAGACGAATTGAACTTTGAATAAGGATTTTTCCGCTATAAGGACACATTCACTATAGGTAAATTGGATGTCGGTATAGTTAACTCAATCCTTAGACGTACTGGGTACTCCTTTATAAAAGGAGGAATAAATGGGTTGACTTTATATAACATGACTTGTGATGTAAGTTCACATGGTACAACCCAGTCCTTTATGAGTATATTGGAGGAACGAAAAGAGGTATGTCATGTTCATACCAGATAGTAGATAGACTTGTAGAAAATCTAAAACCGATATACGGTTTTTAGTATTGTAAAATAACCAAAGTAACACGAATATAACAGTTACCTTTAACTATGACTGGTTTTGCTTCGAAAACTCTTATGGTGCTAATAGGTCGATATGTAAGTATTATTCTCAAGTACAAATTAAAAGGTACGGAGAGTGTGATCAGAAAAGTAAATAAAAGAAGTGAATCCTTTATTAAATATTTACTGTTTTCATTAGATAGTCAAAAGGGTTTGTATAAAATACTAAACTTTGTGACACGATTATTCCTTATTCTGACTAATGCCTATTGTCGTATGACTAATGCCTATTGTCGTAAGAGAGGGATGAACCCAAAACCTCGTTGAATGTAATCGGTGATAAATTGTCTGAATCTCTCTTTGATGATAGACAGAAGGTTCACTTCTAAGGACTTGTATATAGTTTATACCTAATTAGAGAAATTCTTCCGGACGTTACATCTTGAACTCAACGTGTGACAGTAAATGACGACCCACAAGTCCATCCCACCGGACACGAAAGGATTAATGTTCAAAGAACAACTCAGGGTAAATGAGACCTCCCGGGATAAGGGAGTAGAATAAAGACGTACTTTTCCTAGATTAGCGAAGAACAAAGTTGTCTCTCAAGACATAAAGAAAGGTTCCCCTCCTCCCTCTACTTTTGAGACCAAAGAAAGAGGTCGGGAGTAAGTAATAATTATTGACTCTTTCCGGTATCGAGTACTCCTCAGTTCACATGCACGACTTCACTCACGATTACAGACCATGGTGGAAACGGAGGAAAACGAAACGAGGACAAGTACTCGTCATCTAACACGAAGATTAAAAGAATGTCATTTTGGTGGTAAGTCCCTGGGAAATGGTCTGATCTACCTTCTGTACGATAAAGGTCGAAAAAGAGGAATTACCTCACAACCCAGTCAAGTCGGGATAAGACTCACAGACCTACAGAAGTCAAACCCCTCCCTTATTTACAAAAGGTAATAAAGGAATCCCGGTCAGACACAAGATAGTGGTCCCAGTAAACCTATGGGTAAGCTGTATACGAAAAACTCACTTATGAAATCGAGACTTTAATGTTTAATCACCGGGAAACCCACTTATACACAAGTACACAAATCCAACAAAAAAAAAAAAAAATTCAGTAAAGTATTAACCGTCTAATGAATTTTTAGACATAAAACTCTAAGTAAACTTTTTACTGCGAAAAAGTTGTGACCCCGAATTAGTAACTGTCCTTAGTTTACTTTGTCTCACTTCCTACGAGGAAAAATTTCTTTATATATGAAATGTAGGTCCGAATTAATAGAGATAAAAGAGGGACTGAACCTTTAGTTTACGATACCCGGAAAATACTGACATAATTTTATAAATTTCTCTATAAATAGAGATAGATACAGGTGTATGTGTACTCATGATCTACTTCTCGTAACATAATATGAATATGCACCGGGAGAAAAGAGGAAAAAGAATGAGAAACTAGGAGCATCCGGGAACTTACTGATAAGAGTCTTAAGGTTTACTCTTCTTCCCTAACTACCTGGTTTGAGATGGGATTGGGGATTGGTATGACCTAAAAAGTCGATAGTAAAGATTTTAATATTACTATAAAACCATATCGAGAAGTAAAGGAAACTCTGTAAAAGAGTAAGAGAAAACCGGGAAAGGATCTAGTAAGGATCTTTCTTTGATTTCTATGTCGAGTCGAAAGGATCATGGGTTTGGTTTAGAGTTAAAGGAAATTTCTTATCAGACGTCTATACTTAAATTTTCAGTACTTTTCCATCTTCCCTTTCTCTCTCCATTTTTAAACAATCATGTTTACTTTAGTGTATTTTTATATTGAAATAACTACGATTGTTGAAATCCGTCAAATCTCTTGTGATCAAATGTCACTCTGTCTTGAGATGCGTAGGGATACACCCTCATGAACCAAGAAGGACCCTTTAACAAGACATCCAAAGGGTAACTCGGACAAGGATGTCGAAGGTGGTTTTAACTTTGACTGAAGAAAGGTACTACGAGGGAGCTCTACGTGTATGGGACAATTCACAGTATCGGGTTCATGTGGACTGACTGAATATCATACTCCAACCAGTTGTTTGAGTTTCCTTTGTGACTTTCAGAAACGAGACAAATTTTGGTACCCCATTCTCTCTCCTAGTCTGAAATCCGTTGAACGTGTATGACTGGAAGATCCCGGGTTCTTCTCACACGAGAAGACTCCGGTAATCTCCGTTATTTAGACCTAAGTCCAGGAAGTCCAGAAAACAGAGGATCTTTATTTATCAAAAATTTTTAGTTATTTCCCCTGTGTTGGACTATCAGGCAATCTACTATTTTTACAGTTAATAAGGGTATCCAAGTACTGTGTATTGTCCGACCATCTTTATCGTCGGTGGTGGGTGGTGTGTCATTAATATCCTATATTTTCAGTAACAATAACCTATTTAGGCACTTTACCACTTCTCGTTCCCGACTTTAGACCCCCCGTCCCCCAAGGTTAGACCACGGTAAAACATAGGTAACTCAAAGACTGAGAACCCCTTGTCCGAATGTTTCCACACAGAGGGTGACCCCGACCCACACCTAGAGACGGGCCGAGAACGAGGATTCGACTGAGAGAGGAAGTGTCATCCACTGTGTCGTGGCCGTCGGACGTCTCCCGAAGGGAGACACGAAGCTGTAGCACACACCCGGGCCTCTTCGCGGACGTCGAGAGGGACTCGAGACCTCAAGACCCCCGAGAAAGTTTGCTGAAAAGGAGGAAACTTGCACCAGGTCTGACTACAGTCTGACCCTTCTCGTCGAGAGTAAGGTCGGTCTCGACCGTGAGTCTGAAGAGTCACCTTCTCGGTCAGAGTTCCGGAAGGTCTTAAATCTCGGTCTTACAAAACTGAAAAGAGGGAAGGTCGAGTGTTTTCTATGTCTGAGGAAGTCGACATCCTACGAACCCACACCGACAAGTTCCCCTGCTATGAGTTGGTGTTACTCGAACCACCGTTACCTCAAGACCGTGTACTGTGGGTCAAACTTGAGATTGTACGACTACGAGAAAAGACAGTGTATTAGACCCGAGTCGTGTTGTTAGTAGGAGGCCGAGGAAACTTACTTCAGTTTTTGACGAAGGTGACATAGATATCCTTTTACTTTCTATCCTGTTAGGGATCACTTTTGTATGTGCAAAGTCAAGTAACAACTATCAGAATCCCTCCTGTCCGTTACTTGTGAACTTTTATGTTCTAACTTCACAATTTATTAGATGGGTCCATTCCTTAGAGTAGATGTGATAAGAATAACAACGTTACAGACGATGGAAGTTCCTACTCCTTCATTGGTGGACATTTTCGTCGATTAAAGTCAAGATGAACATTTATTAAAGAACAAAACTTTTCAACAAAGGAACATGAAATCACCAGAATCTAGACTGTAAAATTTTATGAAATTCATAAAGTATTAATAACACTAGAGTAACATAAAAAAAGGAGTAGAGATCTAATTTATTGAAGTACTTAAATTTAGAATAAGAGGTATACTTAACCATAGTTCAGAGAAGGGATGAAAATAACTAAAAAAAAAGAATTATTGTAAGTCAAATTTTTTTTATATATATATATATATATACAGTGGATTCTCATAATAGTACTTGTCCTGACTTGTATTACGAGGTATTACGAAACAGAATAGTCGTTTCTAGATGTCCCGTAATGAACGAGGATTCTAGGTGTGTCAATATCGAGAACTATGAATTTTGAAAAACTATATAGTCTGTCAAGTATCATAACTGACACGACCGTTGGTTTTAAGGAAAAGAAAAAGAGACATACGGTTCTTAACCAAACTTATTGTTAATTTCTCCGTTTTTGTTACTGTTGTTATTGACCATTTTTAGTAGGTTAATCGGAAGAGTGGTTCGTAAGTTAAGATTATCGATAACGCCACTTAAACCCGTTTTGGATTGTCTTCGAAGAACTCTATTTGAGGCACAATTTGAGTAACACTCTAAATCCTCGAATTTGTCTAAAAGACTTCCTTTAAGGTTTGAACATTTAACGTCGACAACTGTTGAGACTTTTGTGTATGACACTTGTCTGGTACTCTAACTCGTGGATACGAAGAGTCCGGTCCTCACTTCGTGACTCCCTCTTTGAGTCAGACACTTCTGTTCGACTTTCGAAAGTCACTTAACCTAATACTTAGACTGTCCCTTACTTCCTCGAAACGAGAGATGGTATAATAAAGAAAGGTTGACGACTCAAATTGTACCTAAACTTCCTTTTGTTTTTCTCTACGCGAGTCACAAATTCTTGAACACTGACCGAAATAGTTTTCGTGTTTCATAAAATCACTGAAAAACGAAATTAGAAAAGAAAAACGAAATTAGTGAGTACAAGTTTCGAACACACACACACACACACACACACACACACACACACATAGACACACAGAACCATTGAGGAAAAAGAAAGGATAGAATAAGTCTTAGAATACAAAGATGGAAAGTATTTTGGTTCCTACACTGAAATCCTTCAGATGACAAAGAGGACATAGTACTACTTATACTATATTGGAATTCTATTGTACGTATTAAAAAGTTGTTTTCCTTGAGCACGTCAGTTTAACGCACATCCCTCCTCCACACATTGACACCCATACCCACCAAGTAAAGATTTATCAGTGAAATCGTTTTACAAACAAGACAGGTTTCACCCATGGTAACAACTTTTATTTTGTAACAGAATCTGGGAGATTTTTTTAAACAGAAATTTCGAATACCGAAAAACAAACAAACAAAAATTAAAACTATTAGGTGAACTTTCACCTCCTAAACGGAAAATCTCTCCCATTACGTTTTTTTATTTTATTTATTTATACTTACCACCTTAAGGTCTGTAACTCCTTATCTAATCTTGTACCAAAAGTCTATTCTCAACTAGATATGGAACCGTAGAAGTATATTATGAAACTCTTTGACGAAGAAAATACCGGATAAAATTATAGAAGGTATGACAGTTTAAAGTATAAACTCCTACAATTAATAATATAAAAAATTTACTACTGATAATAAACCTCTTCCGTAGAATTTAATCCAACAAATAAGACAAACCCAGGTTTTTTTTTTTTTTTTTTTTTTGGGTCTTCTTTTGGACTCCACACCGATATCTAACTATTCTGGTCAATAAAACACACACCAGTATTTAACCCAAACCTCACTGTCAAAGACTAGATATTGAGAAGTGATGAGATCTTATTAGGACGGATATTTTCAATGTAATAGGATCCATAATTGAACCCTCATCTTTCTTTTGATTTTCTTTTGATCCTGACATTAAAAAAAGAAATCGATCTAATGACCATATACTCTCACATAATTTGGAGAGAGAGAAAGAGAATTTTGAACTTCATGTCTAAAATTTTTTATTCCCGTAGATTAAACTTTCTGATTAGACTTAAGTTTATGACCAAAGAGGTAAATAGACTTATCATATTAGTAAATAAAATCATAGAAATTTCAAACTTAAGTAGGTAGATATTTTATGTATATTACTCTCGTTTAAACATCCCAACGACCTGTTAAATAGTTATGGTAATCCAGTTACAGATGACGTACCATACGAAAACTTAATTAGTGGAACTAATTTAATAATAATAAGTTACAAATGACTCGTGTTACAATTTTATTACCTATCTAATAATAATAATAGGTTATTACCTATTATAACTAAGGTTTAGTTAGGGTTATTGGAGTCTATACGTCTACTGTGGTGGGAATACCGTCTTTCACTTCTTCTTGAGTTTTCGGACAACTACTTTCACTTTTACCTCTCACTTTTTCAACCGAATTTCGAGTTGTAAGTCTTTTGCTTCTAGTACCGTAAGCCAGGGTAGTGAAGTACCCTTTATCTACCCCTTTGTCACCTTTGTCACAGTCTGAAATAAAAACCCCCGAGGTTTTAGTGAAGTCTACCACTGACGTCGGTACTTTAATTTTCTGCGAATGAGGAACCTTCTTTTCAATACTCGGTGGATCTATCGTATAAGTTTTCGTCTCTGTAATGAAACGGCTGATTCCAGGTAGATCAGTTCCGATACCAAAAAGGACACCAGTACATACCTACACTCTCAACCTGACACTTCTTCCGACTCACGGCTTCTTAACTACGAAAACTTCACACCACAACCTCTTCTGAGAACTTTCAGGGAACCTGACGTTCCTCTAGGTTGGTCAGGTAAGACTTCTAGCCGGGACCCACAAGAAACCTTCCTTACTACGATTTCGACTTTGAGGTCATGAAACAGGTGGAGTACGCTTCTCAACTGAGTAACCTTTTCTGAGACTACGACCCTCCCTACCCCCCGTCCTCCTCTTCCCCTGCTGTCTCCTACTTTACCGACCTACCGTAGTACCTGAGTTACCTGCACTCAGACTCACTTGAGGCCCTCAACCACTACCTGTCCCTCCGGACCGCACGACGCTAAGTACCCCAGCGTTTCTCAGCCTCAGCTGACTCACTGACTTGACTTGACTTGACTTAACTTACCCTTGAAACTTACCCTTGAAATCTTCTAACTGAATTTGACACCTAAGTTTCAAAATTTCAAGACAGATAATCCCAAATTTTATTTTCACTTTATGAATCAATTGGGTAACGATTCTTATGAAGTGTAGGGAACTCATCTTTGTCTCTTTATCTATTTGACGACTTACGCAGAGGACAATATGAAGTACAAATGAACACAGTTTCTGGATTATTGGAGTCAACAAGTGAGTCAACACAGGTTGAGAAATGTTGTGTTACCTCATATCAGACGATCGGAAGAAACAGGTACTTTAAAAGGTTCGTTTTTATCCGACCTCATCCAACAGTAAAGGAAGAGATCCGTTAGAAGGACTGGGTCCCTAACTTGGACGTAGAGAACGTAACCGTCCTCCTAAGGAATGGTGACATAGTGGACCCACGAATGTAGAGGTTTCTGTCACTATATGTAATACAAGGTTGAGACGAAATTTCGACAAAGAATTTACTCATTTCTAACGAAAAAAACATTGAAGGTACGTAACTAGGATTCCGATGAGAAACCTCTGACCAAACTTTGTTCCTTTACAAAACCTCCTTTTAAAAACGATTCGTTTGGTCAATTTAATATCTCCGAGTTATTTATAAGAACTTTATTTATTCTAAATAAAATTTTTCGTTCTTTCGAGGGAAAATGATGTCTGAATTATAATTGAGTTTTCTTTTACAGAAAAGTTTATAAATAGTGACTAAACAAACCTTATCTTTACGTATAGACTAAGTTTACTAGTGTACGATTGATTTCCGTTCCGTAACAATCAACTAGAAAAAATTCCGTTGACGAAAGTTCAACTTTTGAATATTTTCCATTCGATAATGACAATTGACAGGTTCAAAGTTCGACTTGTTTTTCTTTATCCAAACACAGAGATATAATTTTGAGAGAGGAGAGAGAGACGGAAAGAAATAAGAGAGAAACAGAGATAAGGAGTAGAAAAAGAGGTAGAGTAAGAGAGAAAACTAAGAAAGAGAGGTGTGAGTAAGTGCACACGTGTACGTGTGTGTGTTTGTGTATGTCTACAGACCATATAATCTAATTAGGTAAAATGAATTCATTGAGAAAATGAGTCTCCATTTCTTTTACAACTCAACTTCAAGGGTCAAAAAAAGTCTAAAAAGAGTCTTTCTCTTTTGATTACAGGGAATTTTGTAAAGAAAAAGATTCACATAGTAAGAAAAATAAGAGTGAAGAATACGGGTTTGTACTTTTTATGTATTTTGTGTACGTGTTTTATTTTAAGTTTCCACTTTTATTTACCAAATAAAAATTTTATTTGTTTAAATGTTTAGTTTACCTTTTACCTTTTATGTTTGTAAATACCTATTTTATTTTTTCTATCAGAATTTTATACTTTTTGGATACCTTTCTTTTATCTATTAATTGTGCACCTCACTTTGAAAACAAAAGGTTATTTTACCTCATGAACAAATAATCTTATAATCCCTTAGTAGATTTGATGTTACGTCTTTTTTAATTTAATAAAATATACCAACATATTAACCTGTGAGATATATAGTACAGAAAAAACAAACAAACAAATTAACCCACGTCTTCCAGAAATATGGTATATGGATTTTGGAAACTCTAAAAAGAAAAATTGTAACCTACGAAAACAAAAATTATAATCTCTCTCTAAAGGGGAACGACAGGTTACATACAAAGAGGAAGAGAGAGTTTATTAGACATGACCCGTAGAAGACCTAGTATTTTGTTTGTTTGTTTTTTTCTTGAGAACTTTGTTTTAATAGAATCCTACTCTATAGTAAAGTTAAACTCAACGAAATCTAAAAATCGTAAACTTTTGCAAGTCATCGTTTATGTCATTATATTTATCTTGTTTTAAATAGATCTTCAAAGATCCCCATGGTTTGTAGTAAATCGTATTTATGCTTTAGGTTTTCACGTTTTTCTACGACGTAACCGTTCTCTTACCGGGGAACTATTACCCCGACAGGGAGTAGATGGATTTCGAGTAAGAACTTAACTTTAATTTTAGAATAGACCCCAGTCAAGAGGGGACCAGAACACTACTTTCCCAATTATCTTCCTCATTAACACGAAACATCATTACTTTACGTAATTGTTTCGATTTTTGTAATCTAGGTTCTACTGGGGGTATGGTATCAAAACATCAGTTACTAATTACTTCGAAAACAAAATAAATTTTATTATTGAGGAGGTATCTTTTTACTAAATAATTTATCTGAAATCATTAGTCTTCCTGTGTTTATATCCTCTATTAAAATCTTATCAAATAGTTGTAAGTATGATGATTCTATTCCTAAAGGAATTTAATACTTAATAATAAAAAGTATCCTATGGGTCCGAGTAAATATCCATAAAAATAAAAGAAAAGGAAATAATGGATTTTCAGGTTTATCTCTGAATAGAGAGGTTCTCAACTCGTGATTCTAATTGTATTAAAGATTCATACACACGAGTCTTATGTCATCTACCAGTTAATTACGGTCTCCCGACCGATGACGAATCGTCACTGGTGCCTTCAAGACACGTTTTGTCTTCGGTGACGTGGGTCTAGTCGACACCGTCATCATTCAATAACAATGATTAAATCCCTCCCGTCCTCAATTGTTGTTGATGAGACCCTCGACATTTAAGTGTTTATAATAATTACACGTCTTTTGTCACTATATTTTATAATGTCATTTTTTGTATTAAATTTTTGACCTATTCTCAAGGTCATTAAACATTATAACACGGTTACCGATAAATTTCAGTATACACCTATATATATATGTATATACACACACATCACACACATATATATATATGTTAAGTACATACATACATACACATAGACATTAAGTACACATATATACGATATATATATATTAAAACACACATATATGTATATATAAAAAATTTTTAGATATACATTGTATCTATAAGTGGTGAGACATTTGGGACCTGAATCAAAAGTGAAAAGGTTCAGAATTCTTGTCATTTCAAAATGAATATGTTTGATTTTGTACAAATCAACTGTCACTGAAAAGGCAGATTGAACAAACTTCACTCACAATAATTGAATAGTCACTTATTTTATACTTTTGATGAGTCCCAGGTCAATTATGATAATCTCATAATTACGATTTTCGTGAGAGTCCCAGGGATTCAGATTGAAATTGTGAAATGTTACCCCTCTGTCTTTGTTCATTTTTCTTTAATAAAAGTATTATAAGTGTAATCGTTTCGATTCTAATTTTCTGTTTAACTGTTTGTAGGACAAGAAACGAAAAGAATATTCTGTCTTTTACGGGAACTTTCGAAAAACGAGAAGAAAATGAGTTATAATCGTGGTCATTCTCTTCGAAGGAGAGGTTACTTAGTTCACACCTCGGTGGACGTACGAGACTTACTGACTGGGTTTTACGTCCTCCTTCCCTCTACCTCACTACCTATACCCAGTTGGATGTCTATTAACCCTCAAATGACATTATTTTATGATAATGTATCAAAAGTTCCACTGTTTATACTATGGTTGATGGACTCTATCTCACGTCCCCCACCACCCCCCTCTACTGTCATCTGTTACTCCCTTTCGGGAAATTCGGTTAGCATTCCTTGCAAATCAGTGGGACGAAATATTGTAGTATTTACCACAACCAGAACGACACTCCCACAGATCGTATCATCCTACTCGTATTGTCAAATAAAAGGAATCGTTTCTATTTAAATCCGGGACTAATAGAAAATTCCCTACTTATTTTTCTTTTCTTTTGATATGAACTTTGAGAATTACTGGAACGATTGTCTACTGAGTAGATATCACTATCACTTCAACGAATCAGCACAGGCTGAAAAACGCTGGGGTACCTGACATCGGATAGACCGAGAAGACAGATACCCTAAAAGTTCCGTTATCATGACCTCACCTAACGGTAAAGGAAGAGGTCCCCTAGAAGGGTTGGGTCCCTAGCTTGGGTCCAGAGGACGTAACATCTGTCTGCGAAATGGCAGGCTCGGTGGTCCCTTCAGGACTGAGTAGATATTCCCCAGAGATTTAGTTAATGTTTCCGAAGGAGTATTATAATTCTAATAAGTTTTTTTTTTTTTTTCTCTCTCTCTCACTCTCACTCACTTATCTATACTCATCTTAGTCCTTACCTCCTACGTCTTCGCCTTAAAACGTAGTGGTTAAGAACGTTTTTTACCTCACTGGAGTCCGTGACCACTGTTCACCACCGTACTAGTAAGATTCGGAACCATAAAGGACTCCTTCGTCTTGTCAAGATGTCATTGGGACTTAAATAGAGATACCCCTCCGAAGGTATCTTAGACAAAGACAGGTACTTGTTGTGTGACCCTTATTTCGTCCCCTTAGAAAGGAAGAACCTCATAACGACCTAGAAAAGTAGGTAGTAAGTGACCGAGAAAGTATGTAAAAAGTCCCTACTTATTCACTCTGGGACGAGCGGTGAAGATCTGGTGGACCCCGAAAAGAAGTGACCGTACCGGTGGACGTCGACGAAGGTCTTGGACGGGACACCTATGAACCTAAAGAGGGGAAAGGTAAATTACTGGCACTCGTGGCAGAATCGGGAGAAGTTGAGAAAGTGGAAGCAAAGGAAGTGTCGAAACATGACATGATTTTACTGCAACTACGACGGAGCTCTCCGGTACAAAAGATCCGGTCGGAACTCGAGGTCCTCCCGAACCCAAGGGACCTCGTGCATCAACCCCGAATCCTGTTGGTCCTCCGCAGACGAAAAGACTTACTTCGAGTTCCAGAGTAGACACTGTTGACTCTTTCTTTTGTGGTACCCCTAATCACTACCGGTTCTTGAGGGAGTTTCACACCCCGAACTCCTGGTTCACTTTTCTTTAATCGTTTTATCACACTCTTAACCCCACTTTGAAACAAGTTGTTGTGAATTAGGAATCTGGGTTCCTAAGTCTTTTACAAGTCTTTTGCAGTGAGAGAAGTCCCTCTTATCTCTGACTTAGGTGTGTAAGGTTGGGACTTCCTTAAGGTTTATCCGTATTTCAGTTTTACATAAGGATACTGGAACCAGAATTCTTCGTAGTAAACCCTGTACTTCTTACACACCTATCATGACTTTAGTTAAAGAAGTTTGACACACCATATAAAACCGGGTCGTTTTAGTCCAGAACTAGGGAAAGAGGGGTTTCTATGGGTACATAATTGAGAGATGACGGTTACTCATAATTTTTTATACGTAATATCACGATTTAGTATCTTTAAGTGAAAATTGATTGTGTCTTGTCGTTCTCATTTTGTGAAGTAAAAAACCATCAGGGAGAGATGACAGTCCGTGGAGGGTCTGTGTCTGATAAGATATAGTAACCTTATCCTTGAATTCTTTTAGATCGGTTAACTTACCATAAAACTGACCTTAGTGTAAGAGTCGAGTCGAAAGATAAGACGAGACGAGACCTCGGATTTAATCAGGGACTTAGAAAGAGGAATTTGAGGACAGTAATGATTCTTCGGTACACAAAGTCGTCGACGATCGACTACGCACACGGAAGTGACCGTTCGTTTACCAAAGAAGTCCAGCTTTTTCTTCGTCGTCGTCCCCTTTTACCTTTACGACGTATTAAAATAAGACAACAGTTCCCAAGACTAATCAAGGACAGTGATTTAAGAACCCTTATTAGGTAGAGGAGCTCCAACGAATAGTTCCTGACTTATTAGGAAAAGGACCCCAAGTCTATCTTCCGTTGAGGTCCCTTACGTGGTCACAACACCTTTTGGTAGAGTTCCAAATGGTATGAGGGGTGAGGGGAATCGTCAGTAAAACGGGAAATTAGAAGTGTCCATGTCTCCGTTACCCCTCTCTCAGCTTTAGTTTTATCGTACACGTCGGATCTCCTCTTAGGTCCTTCGTGACAACGACTAACTGACACACATTCGTCCCTTTCTCTGGATCTCCGTTTCTCCTGACTCATTTTCGTCGTCCCTCTTACGTTTTCTAGTGTTTCTAATCGGTAGTTTTCGTTTCACGTTCTCATTAATGTATCTTGAACTTAAGATGTTTTTGATAGTTAGGGACGGCCTCAGAATGTAACAACAATATGACATATAGAAGTGTATTGACAAGTCTATCATCATTTATAGTCAACTTTCTGAATACTTACTTATTAATCTACTTATTTAATAAATTCTAAAATTCGAAGTTTTACTCACCCTAAACAGGAAATAGATATATCAGTTCAGTAGTAAAAGACCGTTTTAATACGACTTTCTCTATAGAGAATGTCTTTTCTTCGTACTACCTTAAAACCTACTACTAAAACCTGTATTTCACTAGGTCGATTAAGTTTTATACTTATTTATAATTACAGGTAAGAGAGAGAGTTTAATAGTTATATTGATTTTTTATACGATTCACTAATTACATTTGTCCTAAATCCCCTTCTTTTATTTAATCAAACAACATTTCTAATCTATATAAGTAAGTAAAATTGTCATGTCTCAAATTGTCACCTAAATACTCACGATAATACGTAAATATTTTCTCTGAGCTTACATCGTAGTAAAATACACAGTGACAGACCTAGACTTTTAATCTCCATATAAAATAAAATTTAGTAAGTCGTAAAGTTAGAAAAATATGGATAATCCTATATAACCGGAAACATTTTACAATTTGAGTAAAGTTTACACATTAAACTATACTTCCTTCTTTGTCTGTGTTCCTTTCTCCCCTAAGCTCGTCGTAACCAAACGTTCTTTTGTTCTTACTTTTTTTTCCTTCCTTTTATAAGATTAATGATAGTCATTCATTATATTACCTCCTAAGGTACGTCAGAGAAGACGTGGAGTGAAAAACGTTTTAGCTCATTTAGAATAGACAAATGTTTACAAAATTTGAGTGAGAAATACTTTTTTAAGATCCGTTTAATCACGTTAAATCAATTTGGAAGATTTTTAGATTTACACTCATTTGTTTTACAAATTTCGACACCGAGAATCGTCTCGAGGTTACATGAGACGTAGATGTGAAAGGACTGTAACAAAAATTTTGAATGACCCCTTTATAAAATTTTGGATTTTGACGTGAACTTATTAGATGTAGAATGTTACATCTTAATAAGGACAACAAATCAACGATTCAGTACAGACTGAGAAACACTGGGTACCTGACATGGGACGGTTCTGAAAAACAGGTACCCTGAAGAGTCCATTCTTATGACCTCACCTAGTCGTAAAGGAAGGAATACCGTAGAAAGACTCGGTCCCTATCTTGGGTGTAGAGGACACAAAGAACGTAACCGTCCGGCTAAGAAATGGTGACTCTGTAGACCCTTCTGGTCTAAATGAGGATCTCTCAGAGATAGACGATGTTTTGCTTAACCCGTAAATTTACAGGTTTCTACAGTTGTGTCTTGACACGGTACTGAGAAGCACACTGGGCTTCGATCTCCAGATGAGACGGAAAGTCACATCGTAGTGGACGTGAGTAGACTTTATGGATGAAGGGGGTCCGTCTGACAGAGCCAGTTTCTACGTGTCGAACATAGGTTTAAGTAAGAGGTTCTGAGGTGCCTCCCAGTCATTATGTTTAAGAAGAAGAAGTCGTAAGGAACGTATCCTATGTATTTATAGTATAAGGAAAGGTAGATCGTTTTTAAATTATTTTCTGTGTTTTGTGTCTAGGTTATATTTAATCCTTTCAAAGAGTTGTCACGACATAAAAAAGAATTTATTTTGAAAACCTATAATCTGTAAAAGTAAAAAATGTGTACACTTAATCGACTGTCTAAAGTCACACTAAGGGATGGACGCTGTCCCGAGGTCCGTTTTACTGATAAAACTCCACATTAACGTTTCAAATAGACTACACAGAAGATGAGAGTAGAGTCACTCAAGTCTCAAACATCACCTCTTACTCACTCCAAACCGAATAAGATGATACTTGACTACCTTAGTCCTTCGTTTATCAATGAGTCAGTCTCTACGACCGTTTTTATGGTACGTCTTGTAAAGATTAAGGACGGGAGCATACAGTGAGTGATTATATATTCTTATTATTTAACTCGTTTTGGAACTCTTTACAAATTTAGTACATATGGACTTTTATGGATGTTAATTTTATACGAATCTAAACTACTTGGTTAAAAAGAGGGTCAACGGATTAATATTTTTAGTAGAGAACAATTTTTATGTCCACGGACAGAGAAGACGTTGAGTGAGTTACTCTAAGAAATACCCTACCCATAATCTTAACCATTAATTTACAAAGTAAGAACAGTGGACCGTATCTCCGTGGTTTTGTCACAAAGAATTTGATATTACACATTGCTTAGTAAAACCCTATGACAACTTTACATCTACGACTAAGTATTATCCCCGATCGGAAATCTACGAGGAAAATCATGCGAGGGTACACTAAGAAGACCATGTGTCTATTGGACACTCATGTTTCACACCTGTATGTGACAGATCATGTTATTGGTGTTCGGTGTTCACCGATAATTCGTGACCTTTACATAGACCAGACTTACCTCCATACGACGTTCACATTTTGTATTATGTACGACTTGAAACTTCTGAAAAATCATGGTTTTTATTCTGATTTTATAAAGACAATTGTATTATAATTTAATGTTCGATTTTACTATCGGAAAACTTGTACAATCTATTGTATTAATAATTTTAATAAAAGTGAAAATAAAAGAAAAAGGAATACACTGGTGATCTTGTTATAATTTAATATATGCACCAAGTATAACATAAAGATAAGTCTATCACGGTTAGATCTGATTTAGTATATAACTGGGTTCTTTCGTCTGATTATACGTAATCTTTCTAAAAGTTATCATTCCCGACTTTGGTTTCAATCAGACTAATATAGAAGGTTGATTAGGTCCAAAATAGTTCGGTTATACAAAAGAGTTCTAACATCAGTCCTCTATATGTACTTTAAGAGTAATGAGTGGATTTTACCAAAGTAGACAAGGTTTTACTCGGGCCATTTTATTCTGGTAGAGGTCGGTCATTTGTACCATTTATTGTTACTCTTAGTGGTGGTCCTCTTGACACCGAGGTTTCGGTGTACGGTCAAGGTGACACATGGAACCTCGATAGTAACCTCTCTGGTTGTTTCTTTGTTTGACTAAACACGTACTATCAGTACCACTGGGTAGTAAGACGTTTGTCGACCAATTTGGTTCGTCGACTCAGTACTTGGACTGGATATAGACATTTGTTCGTCTCTAGTGTACCACCAATTCGTGATACAAGATTATGGTCTAACACCGGATAAATAGAAAAAACAAGGGTCTTTGACTGTGTCTTCCACGAAAATTTGTTAATATACTAAACTTATGTGAAGCTACTATAATGTTTAATCTTGTCTAGAATAGTCCTTGTTAAATTTTCCAGTTGGTTAGACTGAGTGTTTGACTGTTGATTTAGAAGAGTTTTTATAAAAACATTTCACATTGAGGTAGGAAACAGGTCGAGAATGATCTGCTCGAGTACTGTGACCATCTTAACATTAACAACCTCGTCGATTGACTCGTTTTTAAAATTACACAAATATAGTCAGAATCAAAGTAGGAGAACAGGTCACGGTATACCTTCTTTAAATTAAGGAAAAAGAAATATAAAGTGTTATCCGGAGTTGTTAATATAATAATAACTTGTCTTTTACTCCCATAGGTGGATTAAGTCTCGGTTCATACGAACCGAGACTTTCATAGAGAGTCCACGTGTCAAGACCCTATATGTAAGATGTTCGGACGAAGAGGTGAGAAAGAGTGAGTGGTAATTTGATATGTAACAATGTCAGCATATCCATCTCTCATACAGAAGAAATAGGTAGGATAGAACTCTTGAGACCCTTGACTTACTTGTAAAGACCTATATTGTAAAGTCTGAAGATACATCACAATAAATTTTATTCAGATCATGATACACTATAAATTTTATTCAGACTTTCACTTTCAGTGAGTCAGGACACGTTGAGATGACCTCACCCATGAGAAAGGGAAGACGTCCCTTATAAGGGTTGAGTCCCTAGTTTGGGTCCAGAGGGTGTAACGTCCGTATAAGAAATAGTCTACTTGGTGTTCTTTTCGGGTTATGACCTCACCCATCGGACAGGAAAGACGTCCTCTAGAAGGACTGGGTCCTTAGTTTGGACCCAGAGGACGTAATGTCCACCTAAGAAGTCGTTGACTCAATAGTCCCTTCGGGATTTTATTCAGATCATGATATGGTACATAAACATTGGAGTACACCGACGAAATAGTCGAAATGATCACGGTTTCTTACGAGTTTGATGACGTGTCAACGTGAGTAGAGGGTACGATCATTTCATTACGAGTTTTAAGAGGTTCGGTCCGAAGTCATTATGCACTTGGCACTTGAAGGACTACAAGTTCGACCAAAATCTTTTCCGTCTCCTTGGTCTCTAGTTTAACGGTTGTAGACGATCTAGTACCTTTTTCGTTCTCTCAAGGTCCTTTTGTAGATAAAGACGAAATAACTGATACGGTTTCGGAAACTGATACACCTAGTGTTATTTGACACCTTTTAAGACTCTCTCTACCCTTATTGTCTGGTGGACTGGACGGAGAACTCTTTAGACATACGTCCAGTCCTTCGTTGTCAATCTTGACCTGTCCCTTGTTGTCTGACCAAGGTTTATCCCTTTCCTCATACAGTTCCGACATATAACAGTGGGACGAATAAATTGAATGTACGTCTCATGTAGTACTCTTTGCGACCTGACATTCTTTGTGTTCGACCTTAGTTCTAACGGTTCTCTTTATAGTTATTGGAGTCTATATGTCTACTATGGTGGAAATACCGTCTTTCACTTTTCCTTGAGTTTTCGGAGAACTACTTTCACTTTCACCTCTCACTTTTTCAACCGAATTTCGAGTTGTAAGTCTTTTACTTTTAGTATCGTAGGCCAGGGTAGTGAAGTACCTTTGATCTACCCCTTTGTAACCTTTGTCACAGTCTGAAATAAAAACCCCCGAGGTCTTAGTGACGTCTACCACTAACGTCGGTACTTTAATTTTCTGCGAATGAGGAACCTTCTTTTTAATACTGGTTGGATCTGTCGTATAAGTTTTCGTCTCTGTAATAAAACGGTTCTTTCCAGGTAGATCAGTTCGATACCAAAAAGATCATCAGTACATACCTACACTCTCAACCTGACACTTCTTTTGACTCGTGACTTCTTAACTACGAAAACTTGATACCACAACCTCTTCTGAGAACTCTCAGGGAACCTGACGTTCTTCTAGGTTGATCAGGTAAGACTTCCTCTAGTCGGGACCCTAAAGAAACCTTCCTTACTACGATTTCAACTTTAAGGTCATGAAACCGATGGAGTACACTTCTCAACTGAGTAACCTTTTCTGAGACTACGACCCTCCCTAACCCCCGTCCTCCTCTTCCCCTGCTGGCTCCTACTACCGTAGTGACTGAGCTACTTGCACTTAGATTCACTTGAGACCCTCAACCACTACTTGTCCCTCCGGACCGCACGACTCTAAGTACCCCAGCGTTTCTCAGCCTGTGCTGACTCGTTGACTTGACTTGACTTGACCCACTTTGAATTCTCAAACTCTACCTTGTTTTATAAAGACCTAGACTTTGTCTTCACCGAATTTAATATATAATCGACTAAACTGTTAATGAATAACCGTAGATGGTAAACGATCTTCGACAACTCCAATATTGTCATCTATTTTATCCTTCCCAGAGACGGGAAAATCCCGATTCTAAGATAACGTCCCTTCATTTATTCTTTTATTTATTCTGTCAATGACAATCTCTCACTAGGTACGATACTTCCTTTATTTGGTCCCATTATACTCCCTCCATTGACTCCCCTCCTAAACCCCGTCCTCTCCATATAATCCATCTCCACTCTTTTTCGGAAAAATTTGTGGACTTGTAGCACACATAATTCACAAACGGTCCTGTTCCGTGTCTTTTTACAAGAAGTTAGACCTTGACAATAGTCCGGAAGGACTGAAGTTTCAAGTCTCTAGAAACGTGTTGTGATGGTACTTCAAGTTAATAACTAGTACGGTCACTTTTTAGGGAAAATTTTGTCCATCGATAAGATTCCCCTTTTACCGCTCATCGGATCTCGTTTTAGACTTTAAGAGATTAATTGTCCTTTTTAGTAACTCAAAACGTAAGTAATAGGATTTGAGTCCCGTGATTAGGACGATGTCTATATCGGACCCTCAGTCGACATGTCTTAATGGTACATGAGATTATGAGTACTAAAGGTCCACCGTGTCACCATTTCTTAGAAGGAGAGTTTACGTCCTCTGGGCCCAAGTTAGCAAGGAACCCAGACCTTCTAAGTGTCTTCATCTTTTACCGTTGGGTGAGGTCATAAGAACGGACTATTAGGGTACCTGTCTCCTCTGACCGCCCGATGTCAGGTACCCCAACGTCTCAGTCTATGTTGATTCGCGGACTCGTACGTACGTGTGTCCGAACATGAGTTGGGTACTTGTTATCACGAAATTTTATTCTATTATTTACGGTATTTCGATACAGTCACGTCAACTGTTAAATAATTCTAGTCAAACTCATCGACCGTACTTTTAACGACACAGGAACCATAAAGACTCATCTACAATACAATTGCTGTGTGACCCGATTAAGGGTGACAGTAGGAGTAATAAACGAGTCGATAAAACCGCGACGGACCTACCTGTAAAGTGTTATTCTTTTTTACTTTTTTCCAGTCACCTAGGTGAATGGACTTTACCTAAAAAGAATTTTTTCTAGTTATCAATGGAACAAATCACTAGTTCTATAGTTAATGTGAGTACCGAAAGGGAGACGATGTAAGTAAAATGATGACGGACAAAATAAAGATGATCTCGAAAATTTAAAACACAGTGCGTTAATGTGTACAGTATAAATGTCTGACGTAAAACAACCCGGTGGAACTACTAAAGTTCTTCAAGGATTACGATAAATTGATTAACTTGAGTTCTATTTATTAGGTGTTCGGACTAAAAGATTTTCCAAACTCAGTGTAAATCCTTCACGAGATTTTTCGAAAGTTTATTTCGAAACGACCAAACAAACTTTCCGACTAGGAATCAGGTGTAAAAGGCAGACGGGGTGGAGTTCAGAAACTACAAATCCCCCATCTCTAAAGTGAGACTACGTTAGGGTTTGGTTTCACAAAGGTCACTTTCCCCACTATATCCTGAGGATTTGACGAAGATAGAAACAAGAGTGACTAGTAGATTTGTCCTACCTCTGTTTAAATCACTGAACGAGATTACAAAGAAAGACTTAGTCTTAAGGGAGATCGGTAAAAGGTCTCGGGTTTAAACGTCGATTGATGGGAACCAATACCTCTTCCGTTACCGTGGGGTGAGGTCATGAGAACGGACCTTTTAGAGTACCTACCTCCTCGGACCACCCGACGTCAGGTACCCCAGCGATTCTCAGCCTGTGCTGACTCTCTGAAGTAAAAGTGAAAAGTAAAAGTACGTAACCTCTTCCTTTATCGTTGGGTGAGGTCATAAGAACGGATCTCTTAGGGTCCCTACCCCCTCGGACCACCCGACGACAGATACCCCAACGTGTCTCAGCCTGTGCTGACTTCGCTGAATCGTCGTCGTCGTGGGAACCAATTCGGTCATGTTATCGAGATCAGAAAAAGGAACAAAGTTCGATAGTCAGATGTTAGAACAAAGAGGAACTTTTGAATTTAAATAGAGGAAGTATAAGTCATAGTATCATCCCCGGAACAATAGGTAACTTAGAGGGTTGGTTTATGGTCGAAGAACTTAAAAGTTCGTAAGGGACGGTACCTTATAAACAGATAAGAAACGAGTTAACAACAATGATGAACTGTTAAAAACCATGATGTTATTATCAGTGAACGGACTTTTTGTTTCTCTTACACACGTACACGATTCAGGGAAGTTAACACGGGCTGAGAAACGCTGGGATACCCGACATCGGGTGGTCCGAGGAGACAGGTACCCTAAGAGGTCCGTTCTTATGACCTCACCTAACGGTACGGGAAGAGGTCCCCTAGAAGGGTTGGGTCCTTAGCTTGACTTCACAGAATATAGAGAAAGTAACCATCAGTCCAAGAAATGGTGATCACAGTGGACTATCATTTAGTTTCTAAATACTGACTTAATTGGAAGTCTGGAATAAACAAACCGATAAAATCAAGTTTGAACATGTAAAACTTTTAGTCGAAGGCCAGAATCTCTTCGCTGTCCCCGTCGGAAGAGAGGTATTGTAGATTTTATAATACTACTAAATCCCCATACGTTTCTAAAGATTCTTGTTTCTTTTGTTATTGGTAATTTCTTTTGTAATTATTTAATGTGGCGTAGTGATTACATGGTGACTTCTATCCTTGACCGTTCTATGTCTCACCCTCTTTCATAAACGTTTTATAGATAGGTTCTTCCTTGACCATAGATCCCATCTTTTCTCTTAACGAGTCTAGACTATTACTTTTATGTTTGATGGATGAATATTTTACCTGTTCCATAAACTTGTGAGTATTGTGTTTTCTTCTGGTTACTGATTGTTCGTATACTTTTCCACGAGTCGTAGAATTAGTAGTCACTTTGTTTTTGATCTTTTACTCCATGGTGGTGTGAGTGATCTTACCGACTTTGATTCTAACAACAAACGACAACAAAATCAGTGATTCAGTACAAACTGAGACACTGGGGTACCTGTCCGGGGAGACAGGTACCATAAAGGGTCCGTTCTTATGACGTCACTCAACAGTAAAGGAAGAGGACCCCGAGGAGAACTGGGTCTTAACTTGGGTACTGAGGAAGTAACCGTTCACCTAAGAAGTGCGACTCGGTGGTCCCTTCGGGTTTTGATTTCTCATTGTTGTAACTTACTGTTTCTACACTTATGTGACAAAGTCACTCTCCCCTCTTACTAGGATGGTGAACCCTTCTTTCGCGACTCTCAAAGACTATTTTGATTCGACCATTAAGATGAGTGTCCATGAGTGTAGTCTCTTCATTTTTATTTTCAGGTACTTCTCCGAACCTATTCTTACAATTGTCTTCAAGAAGTTTTGGTACTTGTTGGGTCTACTGGAGGTGGGTCTCTTTCTTATTGATTCGACGTTATTTAAGAAATTTTTTTTTTTTTTTCTTTCTTTTGTGTGTTATTGTTGTTGTTTTTTAATGAACCGTTTGTTTTCGTCGATTGCTGACTATGTTGTCGTACTGATAATTCTAATAAAAGACTCACTTTCTTCGAAATATTTTCTCACGTAAGACATATCCAGATCCATATGTTTCGAGATCTTCTCCTTTGTTTATCATGTAAGACTATTCCTTTTAGTCTTGTCAACGAAACTGTCACCACCTCTTCCATCCTCATCGTCCTAACTAACTATTCCCCTTCCTCACCCTCCAATGACAGATACCACTACTATTATAAGATATGAACTAAAATTCAATGTGGTATTTATACATGTGTAAAATTTTTATAATAGTTTCAAGTGTATTGACACTAAACATTAAACAGTGACATATGTTTGAAATGGATTTTTTCGGATTCTCTTGATATTTATTTATAATTTTAAACCTATTATATTCTACGAATTTACAAATCCACTATTGAAAATGAGTACTGACATTGATGAAATTTCCATATTTATTATTCTATATAATTACATACGTATCTTCTTACCTAACTACCCATCTATACACTATTTCGTTTCTATCGTTTTACTATCTTAGATGTGTCCAATATATTAACAAGTGACCTATTAAGAAAGTTGAAAAGGTACATAAACTTTTGACAGTTATTTCATAGTTTTATATTTTTAATTCTACTTTATTTGGACGTCTATTTTTGTTTCGACTCTCTTAAACAGTGGTCGTCTACATACGGTGATCTTTATAATTTACCAAAAGGTCGACTTTACAATGGTTTTACTTCTCACAGTCTTTACCTTTTATACGTTTATTTATATTGTTATTAAAAAAGAGTCAAGGATTACATAAATTTCTTATGAATAAATTTCGTTTTTATTATCGTTACATAACACCGTAAATTTACGTTTAACTTTACGTAACATTGTTATTTTGTTTTTGTCCTCTCTTTTTTTACCTTGAAATGGTAAAATTCCAAGAATATTTTATACAGTTCACTAATTAAGTTCCATCTAACACTATTCAAGTTCTGTCTATAACATTTATGTTATCTTTTTTAAATTTATTGTACCTTAATGAGTTATACGGTCGTTTAAACCTTTTGAGTCGTCACCGGTGTCCTGACCTTTTCCAGTCAAAAGTAAGGTTAGGGTTTCTTTTCGTTACGGTTTCTTACGAGTTTGATGACGTGTCAACGTGAGTAGAGGGTATGATCATTTCACTACGATTTTAAGAGATTCGGTCTGAAGTCGTCATACACTGGACACTTGAAGGTTTACAAGTTCGAACAAAATCTTTTCCGTCTCCTTGGTCTTTAGTTTAACACTTGTAGGTGGCCTGGTAGCTCTTTCGTTCTCTCAAGGTCTTTTTGTAGATAAAGACGAAATAACTGATACGGTTTCGGAAACTGACACACCTAGTGTTATTTGACACCTTTTAAGAAGTTCTCTACCCTTATGGTCTGGTAGACTGGACGGAGAACTCTTTGGATATACGTCCAGTCCTTCGTTATCAAGCTTCACCTGTACCTTGTTGTCTGACCAAAGTTTCTCCTTTTCCTCATACAGTTTCGACATATAACAGTGGGACTAATAAATTGAAGATATGTCACATGTAGTACTCTTTGTTACCCGACCTTCTTCGTGTTCGACCTTAGTTCTAACGACCCTCTTTATAGTTATTGGAGTCTATACGTCTACTGTGGTGGCAATACCGTCTTACACTTCTCCTTGAGTTTTCGGAGTACTACTTTCTCCTCTCACTTTTTCAACCGAATCTCGAGTTGTAAGTCTTTTGCTTCTAGTGCCGTAGACCAGGGTAGTGAAGTACCCTTTATCTACCCCTTTGTCACCTTTGTCACAGTCTGAAATAAAAACCCCCGAGGTTTTAGTGACGTCTACCACTGACGTCGGTACTTTAATTTTCTGTGAATGAGGAACCTTCCTTTCAATACTGGTTGGATCTATCGTATAACTTTTCGTCTCTGAAATGAACCGGTTGGTTCCAGGCAGATCAGTTCCGATACCAAAAAGGTCACCAGTACATACCTACACTCTCAACCTGACACTTCTTCCGACTCGCGGCTTCTTAACTACGAAAACTTGACACCACAACCTCTTCTGAGAACTCTCAGGGAACCTGACGTTCCTCTAGGTTGGTCAGGTAGGATTTCCTCTAGTCAGAACCCACAAGTAACCTTCCTGACTACGACTTCGACTTTGAGGTTATGAAACCGGTGGAGTACCCTTCTCAACTGAGTAACCTTTTCTTGGACTACGACCCTCCCTAACCCCCGTCCTCCTCTTCCCCTACTGTCTTCTGCTCTACCGACCTACCGTAGTGACTGAGCTACTTGCACTTAGATTCACTTGAGGTCCTCGACCACTACTTGTCCCTCCGGACCGCACGACGCTAAGTACCCCAGCGTTTCTCAGCCTGTGCTGACTCGCGGACTTGACTTGACTTTCAGTCATCCGGTTTGTCCGGTTTATCTTACGGTTCTTTAATAGTTTAATTAGGTATTCTTCAGTCCTTTCCTCTGTTTTTCGTTCCTTATCCACGTTGAGGACCTATTATTCATCCTTCTACATCTGGACTTCGGTTATTACGATCATTAATGTCATTTCTATTTTCCTAATTTGTATATTTACTTTTATGTCTTTAATAGTACAATATGATTTTTAGTTTTCGGTTATTATACGATAGATATTCTCTACATATAATTTATACTTCTATAACTATTTTGTCTTCTTACTTGTTTTCTATATGGTATGTTTATGATTGATGTCCTTTAGACCACACCGATTTAATTATAGTTGTGTTATAATTGGTTTTTTTCTGTACAGTATTAAATTTTCTCAGTTAAGTAATTTTTCTATATTATCAGGGTTTACACATACATAGATTTTTGTGTCAAAATTTTATACACTTCATGTACCGTCTTGACTTCTCTCTTTTTATGTATTTAGATACATTTTTAAAGTTATGGCGAGAGAGTCTTCTACTCTCAAATCGTCTAATTTTTTTTAGTTATTCATGTAACTTCTGAACTTGTAGTGACTGTAGTTAACTGAATCGACTGTAAACAACATGTAGTTTTGAGGTCTTATATGTGGGAAAAATTTACGTACACTTTGTAAATGGTTCTGTCTGTTAGACGACACTGAAAATTTCTTTGTGGTTATTTGCATTTTCTTTACTTTACTACGTCTCATATAGAAAAGACCAGTATTGTCTTAATTTAATCTTAAATATTAGTTGACACGACGTGGTACAATTCATGAACAACGAACAAGGGAGGTCAGAGTGTCTGTAAGACCCTCAACTTTAGCTTTCTTACTGTTTACCTTTCGAACTTGGACAAGTATATATGTCGAACGTGGTCTTGGTGTTGGACTCGACTTCGGACAGATCGTGGTTTAGGATACAAGGAAGATGAAGTGAGATATCAGAAGGGTTCATCAAAATTTAGTGTCCATGGGAAAGGGACGGAAAATTATAAGTAACGACTTAAAAATCTAATGGATCTGAATTACTGTTATACTTTATAGTTTTTAATAGTTCTATTTCTCACCTTTGTCAGTAAAGATTTTAAGTTAATGTAAAATCATGTATTGTACTGTTTTTTACATTAGACCTTTTAAGGGTTGGTACATATTTAATTCGTTGTGTAAAGATTTATTTAGTACCCAGTTTTTTATTAATATTTTTTAATCTTTTATCAAACTTAACTTACCATTACTTTGAAGTTGTAAAGTAGTAAACGAACAAATTCGATTTCACCGGATTACTCCCTTCAAATATCGAGTTACGAATATGTCCTTTTTTTCTTAATAAATTTTTAGTCACTACATCGAAAGTTGAAGTCTACTATCTTTTCTTCTTGTATAATTTACGTTTTGTTCGTTTTTCTTTTTATGTCTCATTTTACTTATTTTATGTTTTATCTTTATTTACTTTTGTAAAAAAAAGTAACTTTTTTTAGTCATTTTGACCTTTTGGAGAAATAACTAACTATTTGTCTAACCTACTTTTATATTTAGCGATGATAGTCCTTACTTGCCTCCCTCTTACTGATATTTAAGACGTACGTAATTTTTTTATTGTTTTACTTCATTTTTGAAAAATACGGTTTTTACACTGTTGTGTCTATTTCGTACTTTTTAATAAACTCCTCTGTTTAAGGGGTTTGACTGTGTACTTCTTTGTTATAGGTTTATCGATGATTTCTTTGACTTAAGTATTAATTTTCGAAAGGATATTTCTTTTACGGTCCGGATCTGTCAAAGTACACATTGTGAAAATTTATAAACACATTCTGCATTATAGTTAAAATATGTATTCGAAGGTCTATTATCGTTTCCTCCCCAGTAGTAGGTTAAGTATAATATTCCGGTCATACTGTAACAATGATCAGTATAGTGACGTTCCTTTCTTTTAGAGTCTGATTATAGAGAGTACTTGTTTATATATTCGTTTAAGGGATCGTATCTTTAGAAGATTCTATAATCGTTTAGTTTATGTAGGTATATTTTTCCCATTATTTAAGACTACTATAACCCCAAATGGAGTCTTTACTTTCCAACATAGTTGTAAAACTTTAGTCAGTTACATTTCATATTATAATTGTCTTATTTTGTCATTTTAATATACTAGTACAGTTACCTATTCTCAGACTTTTTAAAGTTCTATGTAAGTAATATTTTTATTTTACTTTGTTTTGAGAGTCATTTGGTTTTTATATTCGAATTATGAAGTACATCTACTTTCAGTAGATGTTTTTGAATGTTCATGGTAGTATCAATAATACTTTTGACTTACAAACGGTAGATTCTATCCTTCGTTACGTTTGTACCGACAAGAGTTAAAAACGACTAGCACGGTGACCTCCAGGCTTTCTCACTCTGTCAGTCCTTTTTCTTTGGTTTTCATCCTTCAAACCTTTTCGTCATTTTCAGATAAATAAATACCCGAAAGGTCCACCGTGATCACCTTTCTTGGAAGGACGGTTATGTCCTCCGTATTCTCTACACCCAAAGTAGGGACCCAGTCCTTCTCGGGGACCTCCTCTCGTACCGTTGGGTGAGGTCATAAAAACGGACCTTTTTAGAGTCCCTGTCTCTTCGGACCTTCCGATATCAGGTGCCTCAACGTTTTTCAGTCTGTACTGACTTCGTTGAATCGTACGTGTGGTACTAGTACACATATCTTTTACGATTATGTAGTTTTTTGTTTTTTGTTTTGTCTTTGGGATAAATTAATCACTTAAACCTTTTCAGTTTCCCGGTATTTTCAATTAAGGTACAAAAAAAAGAAATGTTTACACGTTAAACTTTACTTTTATAAATTTATAATATATATTATCGTAGTTGTTGTAATATCTCTATTTAAATTGTTATACACACTTTCTGAACTTTGGTTTTTTATTTCTGTTTGTAACGACTCCTATAAGTTAATCAGGATTCATTTGATTCTATATTACAATTACTAAATTTTTGAGTTATGACGATTTTAAAGTTAAGGGTAACTTAGTTAAATATTTAATCAAACGTTAAGGTTAGTTTAGTGTCCTCGGAAATTACATCTTTATCTGTTCGACTATCATTTTAGATGTACTTTTTATATACCAGGGACTTAGGTAGAATCTTTTCTTTTATACCTCCTTTCCTGTATTTCATATACTCGTATACTAAAGTACTGAATGAAATTTCGCCAGCCAGTTCTGATTCATTATGACCTGACGACGACGACGATTCAGCGAAGTCATCACAGGCTGAGACACATTGGGGTCTCTACCGTCGGGTGGTCCGAGAGGACAGGGACCCTAAGAGGTCCGTTCTTGTGACCTCACCCAATGGTAAAGGAAGAGGTTACGTACTTTCACTTTTCACTTTCACTTTTCACTTTCACTTCAGCGAGTCAACACCGACTGAGAAGCGCTGGGGTACCTGACGTCGGGTGGTCCGAGGAGGCAGGTACCCCAAAAGGTCCTTTCTCATGACCTCATCCCACGGCATTTATAACCTGATTTCTGTGTGTTTGTCTAATTATCTTGTATTATCCCTTAAGTCTTTATCTGATTGTAATTCTCTCAGAAAAAAACCGGTTCCACATTTTAGTTAAGTTATTTTTTTCTTTTTCTCTCTAGAAAGTTACACCAAAGACATACCCCCTTTTTTTCTGTACCCAGTATTCGGATTTATATTTTCAGGAGTATTTACTTTGTAACAATTATATCCCAAATTTTTTCATGGTCGACATTGTCTTCTTTGATAATTTACCTGAAACAGTTCCTTAAGTCTCTCCCTGGGGATGCATATCGTATACTTGTACTTGTGTCCATAGTGGATACTTAGAGTCCTAATCGGCCGGGTCTTATCTTAGGTGTATTCGTTAGTGTGTCGAGAAGACCATGATGATTCACGTGTTTCTTGGTTGGTACAATATACATTATGATTATATTAAAGTCGTCTCTAGTAGACCAGATCACCTACGAGACGACGACGACGACGACGATTCAGTGCAGTCAGCACAGTTTGAGACACACTGGGGTATCTGCCGTCGGGTGATCCGAGACGCAGGGACCCTAAGAGGTCCTTTCTTGTAACCTCACCCAACGGTAAGGGAAGAGGTTACGTACTTTCACCTTTCACTTTCACTTCAGTGAGTTAGCACAGACTGAGAAGTGCTGGGGTACCTGACGTCGGGTGGTCCGAGGAACAGGTACCCTAAAAGGTCCGTTTTCATGACCTCACCCCCTGGTAAGGGAAGAGATCATCTGTGTGACGACGACGACGACGATTAAGCGAAGTCAGCACAGGCTGAGACACGTTGTGATCAGTGAGGTATAAGGATTTCGGTAAGTATAATTTGGTAACCCTTGTGTCGGAAGACACTTTCTTCTCAATGAGTTTCGTCGAGACCACCTGTCTGAAGGTATAGTGAGGATCTAAGTTGTACTAAAGTTGACTAAGAAAACTAGGATAGGTAGACTGTGACGATAATTAAATAATAAGGAGGTATTAACAAAGGGTTTTGTGTACGGAATCTTCTACTTTGGGTGTTTTTACGAGGTATGGATTTCTTAAACCTTAGTTCAGTTAAACTTAGTTAAGATGGATGATGTAAAGTTGAGATGATGTAAGGTTAAACTATAAGTATAGTTCATAATTGTATACTTTTTTAGTACTCCGAGACTTGATTTAATTGAACTAACTAAAACGAATAGTGTCTGGAATTAATATGAACTCATATTTTCGGAAACAGTTTATTATGGATGTTTTTAGAACACGTTCATATTCTAGATTGTGAGTAACTCGTATATTATAACTAAATACAAATATACGGTCATTGGCACGACTCATGAAATTCTGTTGAAACACTCTCTCACGATAATAATTATAAAACGGATGAGATTTATCTTTGACTTCAAGTCTCCCCAATTCACTAAAAAAAGGTTCCAGTGTCTTAACCTGTCATAAGGTTGCATCCGGCAGACACAGATCTCATGTTTTTTACTTAACGTCATGATACTTCTCCGAATCATCATAAGAATCCTTGAATGAAACCCTTTGTGACAGAAAGTTGTACGTCAAGTCAGAAGAGAAAAATGTGACGGAAGACTCCTGGTCTTCGTTACTCGATAAGTCTTGGTTAGGTGATTCAGAGGAATTCTCCGTATATAAAGTCCGAAAACGAGAAATGAAGTATTCAACATTATTTTACGATTTCACTTCGGACATAAAAAAAATTTAGTCAAAATTCTCTCCAAATTAGGATAACGTTTTACGTCATCAAAATTTAATTGTAAAAATTAAAAAAACAGATATATAATTCCCGAGATTGAAACTGTATCCAGGTTTTATTAAGACTTACCCAACTGAAGTACACACTACTTAGTAGGAATAATAATAGATCTAGTGACTTTTTGTAAGTACTTTCCTAAGTAATAGATCCCAAGAAACAATCCACTCTCTAGGTTTCTTTTAGAATCTATGTTATACAAAGTCCTCGTTGTCGAGTGTGTTCTTTCGAAATAATAAAAATAAATAACATCCCTTTATATCATTATAGTTGTATCTTTAGTGAAGTGTAGTGAAATTATCAAAATAATTAAAAGTAAAATCATTAACACCGATCACCACATAATTTTTGGACGAACTTTATAACCGTGTCTCCTAAATTTTAATAGTAAAAATTTAATATAAAAATTCTTATAAAATATAGAATGAATTGATGAATGTACGTTAATCTACTAACGATAAATATTACAAAGTAATAATATCTATTACGAAGATTCTTATAGCTATCCCTGTATTAAGAGAAAGACAATTCAATGAACAAGTTCTTTTTAAGGCTTTCATAATTCAGTATACCATACTGGTCATAAATACTGAAGACTTGAGACGGTAGTCACTAAAGATTTTACCAGAAATGTTAAGTGGTTACTATACGCCAAGATGGTCAAAACAATATAGAGACTCTTGTCCTTTATAAGAAATCAAAAGTAAAAAGAAATATCTATACTGTGACACGGAATAATAGTATTAGTATACTTTAAACATTCAGTGTATACCCTTAATTTATGATTTTGGTATTCTGTCGTATAAAAGTCATAGTAATATATTTACCTTTGAACGTTCTAAAAAGTAAGTTCAAATTAAGTAATGATACACAGTCTTACACGATTCACTATCTCGAGAGCAACAGTTAAAGAGGAAAAGGAAATAAGTGACCTCCCAACGTATACCTGAAGTGTGTAAGTAGACGACTCACGTAGGTAATGGAAAGACAAAGTGTAACCGACCAGACAGTTGGAGGGGAAACCGTAAAGACCGTACTGTCTGTATCAACGCGAACTCTAGGAGTCGTCATTGAAAGAACTACGAGTTTTCGACTCAAGAACAGAGTAGAAGACAATGAAAGTCTTAATGTGATCCTCATCCTTTTTCTTTTAGTTTCGTAATCACTCTAAGTTCCCGGTTTCCGACATACATTTAGTCTGTTCATCTATTAGTATCTAGAGGGCCCACTCCTGTCTGTTTTACAGTTATTCGACACACGAGTACTAGGACTTCTATGTTTTCCTCTGATCGGAGACCTAAGATTATAGTAAGAAATGGTAGAAATGATGAGTGTTAGGGTTATAGATCTAAGTTGTGGGTCGTAATCGTAGTATGATGTCCAGTGAGGCGTTTCGCTTCCCAGAGGAAAGGAGTTTATATACTCCGTCCTACGTCGTAACTAAGTCACTCTCCAAAGAGTCCTGACTGGGGAAACTTAAAACTAGCTCCAAAACGTGAATGACCAATGCATGAAACTCGTATCATTCATTAGAAAGGTACAGAATCAAGGAGGAAACTTTTCCTCCTTTGACCGTAACAAATTACGTAATAATTACGTGATACAGATTAATTGATAACAATTGTCACGTAACGTACATAATTGAATGAGTTCTTAAGACTTCTAACTCATACAATTAAGTATTCATAATCTTGTTACGTACGCATGTAAGATTCAGTGAAGTCAGTACAGACTGAGAAACGTTGGGATACCTGAAATCGGGCGGTCCAAGGAGACAGATACCCTAAGAAGTCCGTTCTTATGACCTCACCCAACGATAAGGGAAGAGGTCCCTAGAAGGGTGGATCCCTAACTTGGGTACAGAGAATACTGAGGACGTCACCGTCCACCCAAGAAATGGTGATCGCGGTGGACCCTTAGTAATCTTGTTACGAATTATTTATAAGTATATTCGATAATAATAATAGAGTGTCATTATCGACTACGTAAAGTCCCTAAGGGTTTTGAACCTAAAACGTGTGTCTATCTTGTAAAACCAGTTTTACGACTTTGGAGGACCAATATAGGATTTCTTTCTTCTTTGATGAGTCTCGTTCATTTGAAACACTTTCATTCATATAGGTTAATAGACTTTCAGTCTCTAATTCACGAAACCCAGATTCTAGTTCTGACTTCTAGAGAGACTTGATGACACGAGATTTCCTTTTTTTTTTAAGAGAGAGAATGTCAACTGACTGTAGGTCCAAGAATACTCCAAATGACAGTCAGTACTTTTGAACCAATTCCCGACACTACCTCAATTGGATTCAACTTGACGTCACGAGTTGATACTTGTCGCTGAACACAAAGTTATCGTCGTTCCTCCTTGTCATACTGACGGTAATGATAAGTAAGTAATAAAAATATTCCCAACCTTCACGTTACAAGTCTTAAGGACTTTACCAGTTATTGAGAGGAAGACACGTAAGTCAGTGTAGAAAGTAGTTAAGGAAGTCGTTTTTAACGAGGTTAAAGTCCTTTGAGGAAGACATAATAATTTATACAAGACAAAGAACTTTGAGATGTGGAAACACGTACTACATTTTTTTACTGTTAAAAAAAAAGAAAAATGGTCCTTGTATGAAAATAAAGAAAGAGGTCAAATAAAGATGAATAGGAAGTTTAGAAATAAATCCGGTACATAGTAGACTCTTCATAATGGATTGAGGGATTTCGACTGACCTTGAATGGTTGATTTAGAAAGGTTTATAGGTTATGAAGGGAAAATAACGTAAATAGTGTAACATGACTATAGAGACAACATAGTAACAATATAGACATTTTAGATGAGTCAATCCTTGATTCATAGAACGTATAATGGACTACTATGAAGTATTAAAGATATATTTCAGACTCAAATGATAATCCCTTATTTATAGAAAATTGAAGAACTTCAAGTTCATTGGATTCTAGATAGTCGTGTATCTACTATTCCACATTCAAAAGTCTTGATGAAACAGTACGTCAATCGACGAGTAAAAATAAATAACAACGTCAGAAGGAACGGTTTAGTTCGGTGAAGTTTTTTATAGTACAAATAAATACAGTACTGGGTCGAACAATAAAATTTTCACTCAATATAATGGTGGAGTAAGTGAATTTTTTATTTTAAATTTCTTGTAATTACAAAAATCGGTTATAATTTTTAATAGTGAATATTTATACTATATATACGATACTTTTAATTTTTCCTCTCCTTCCTCTATCCTTTATGTACGAATTACCCTCTATTCCTTGATTGTGTTGATAGACTCCGTGTTTTTGTATCCGGGTCTGAGGTCTGAACTCTCTGTCTTATCCCGGTACGACCGTCCGAAAGTAGACAGATATTGAGATTCAGGACCGGAAAGTAAGTATATCCTATAAGTACGGTTGATGAAAGTTCTTCCGTAGTATTTCTATATTGGTAGTCCATCATAGACCCCGAACCTAACGTTCAGATTCTTAGGACAAAACCCTATATCGGTGATTTCTGAACTTGTAATCCGACTAAAAACAATGACTGTCCGTTTTTAATCTTAAAAGTAGTTAATCGTATTTGGTCTTCCGTAATCCAACTCCTTGTTCCCAATCAGTGGGGGAGCAGTCACAGTTACTATGGAAAGTAATTGTCTATGCAGTTATCACCACAGGAGACCGAAAAAAGGTAGTTACCAGGTGGTTTAGAGTAACGCTCTCAGGAAGTCCATTGATTTTATCTGAAATGTCCCTTACTCATCGAGAAGAGGATTTTTTTTTGGTTCAATTGAGTAATTAAACATTGACAATGTACCAATATAACCAACACAAAACACTAATTAGTCTTCAATATTTTCAAGATACATGGACATTCGAATGAAGACTAATTAAAGTTCACCTGATGGTATTCTATTACATGGTATGAAGTTACGTTTTGTTTGTTTGGTCCATATTTTAATAATCTTACGGGTAGAAAATTATCTCGGCTATATACAGGATTTTACTGTCATAAACAAGTTTTCCGAGACTATTGCAAAGAAAAGAATCGGGATTTGGAGGTACCTGACGAGAAGAGGAAACAATAAAGGGAGTGGTTGTTGCTCTCTAACTCCTTACCAATAGGTCTATAAACCAGGAACCGGGTCTCTTCTACTCCGTTACGGTAGCGACTCTCCTGACTGGTCCGTAGTGAACTTTATAAGTTCAATAGTACCAAGTCAGTTACTCGAATTTCTGTTGAGTGTTTATCTTTACGATACGATAGGAAGACTCTACCTTGTACCACTTCTGTCCCCCTTAGAGATCCGTTTTGTACCATTATTATAAACATTGTTGTCGTCGTCTGAGTGACTCCTGAAACTTACTAAGGGACACGATTTGCAAAATCGATGAATAGTTATCTATGTAAATTAAAATTGTTCTATAATACTTAATAAAAAATTTAATTACAAAATGTCTACGTTTTTAACTTCGAATTTACGATAGGGTTCCAGTTTAACGTTTATTCACTGTCTGGTCCTAAAGTGGGTCTGACTGGACAAAAACAAACGGGTCTTGTCAAGACAAAATACGAACGAAAGGATCAATCAATAATTATAACTGACGAAAGTAAGAGTTTTCCAACTCTACTATTTAATATAACAGTAGGGTTAAACTTGAGTCCAAACAGAGTGACTCACCAGTATGGGATCGGATAGAAGGTTACGTTCCAAGAATACGGTAAGAGATCTGTCAACGGATATTGTTATACATGTTTCTACTTCACTGGTACCTAAGTTCGTACGAAAACATTGGTATTATACTGTCTGTCTCCTTTCCGTAAATCTACTAATTATATCCAAATGGGATTACGGTCTTTCTTACAAGTATAATTATATATTTTGGTGATGACTCAAATCTTTTAGACCCGGTCGGTTCTAACCGTCTGAGGGAGTCACACCAGAACGAAAAAAGTGTTCCGTCTAGTGATAAACTTTGGCATGGAATTAAACTCCCCCAATAACAAGAGGTAGACCTAACTTGTGACGAAGATAATAGAAATCATGTAAAATTTGTTTAAAAGAAAATATAGAAAGTAACCCAACCTTGACTTATATAACCCTTCCTATGCTATAGTTCCTACAATGTTAAAAGACACCAAAAGTTCAATTGCTCTCCGAAACACAGTCTTCATGTTGTATAATACGGAATTGACCAGCCAAGGTTTATTAAAAATATATCTTACTTTTTATGCTTTTGATTTTCCTCTTCTATGGACCACATTTGTAAACTGTCACAAGTTTGGTTCTTCATGATCAAAATAACCAACAATGGACAACTTAATGGTCAAGACGGGGGTCAGGGTGAGGGGTGAGGAGACATCACCCCATCTTCAAATTCCTTCAGAAAACGAGTACAACTTCAGAGACATTTGGTCTTGGGACGTGTCCGATTTCAGACGTAGTTTGTCTTTTCAGTGATTAGTCCTCTCCTTTTGACGAGTGTCTCCTTTTTCTCTCGTAGACGGGACTCTCTTCGTCTCTTAGGGACTCGACGGGTTCTCTAGTTTCTTCCTCGAGTAGGGGTCTCGACTAAACCAAAGACTATTGTGAAGACAAAGTTAAGTACACAAAGAGATGTTCTCGAGAGATACGAGAACGTAATTGAATTCACTGTAAAAATCACATTAATTCTCTTAGATTGACGATAAGTCTGCGTGTCGACATTAATGGGCCAAGAAAGAGTATCTGGTGTACTAGTAGTCCACTTATCTACACTCCTCCGTAACGTAGCAAACCCCTCGGACACCATCTCTCCTTCCTTGGTTCCCTCTACTACAGTTTAGTGCCTGGAAGTTAAAGTGTATTGGATAAAGTTTTTAGACGAGAAGACACTTCTAACGGGTTGAAGGACCGTGTTAAACAGGTAAGAACTTTCCTGGGTGTCAAGGTACATATTAGTTAATGTTGTGAAGAAAGTAAATTTTGTTCGTTTGTTTCCCTTTTCTTATGTAATTCATAGGAAGTACAAAGTTTGTCTTGATAAAATAGGTCACAAAAACGAAAGGTTTCGGATATCCTCCATCCAAAGAAAGAGTATGAGGAATCGTTAATTAACTAAAGTTCAGAAGGAGTTAACAAAGAAAATATGTATAAATGTCATTTGTTTTTCGATTCGGTGAAAAGAAAGTCTTAAATGTATGAAGAAATATTGTTTTATAATTCTCGGACTTGTTTTAATAACGTGAAACGACACACGTGAATGATATTTAGTACGAATGGATGGTGGAAGTGTCAGACTCAAGAACACTCTCACTTCCATGCAGGTAAAAGACCTATACACTGGTGTGTACACATTAGAGGTAATAAACTTTGGTACCGATACTATTTCGAGTTCAAGTACGGAAGTCCATCATGTAATAATTTCAATACATAAAATGCTGTCGGGATTCTTCTTCATTTCCTTTTATACAAATGTACGTATCTTTTATATGTTTGTGTATATAAGTGTAGATTGAAACGTGTCTTGTGTCTGTATAGATACGACCGTTGTCAAAAATGTTTTGATAAAACCAGGATATAAACTACTACAAAGACGATTCTCACGTCATTGAAAATAATAGGAAAGATATTTTCTTTTTACTTATAAGAATTTGACTTTATACTTAAGTTTTCGTGTTCCAAGGACAGAGTTCTGGATCACAAGTTTAAGACCCTTAAAGTTCAATTATCATTTCGTTACAGTTTCAAAGTTTTTTTTTTTTTTTCTCTACCAATTTCTTCGAATTCGTTTACGTATGTGACGATGAATTTTTTGTTGATAACAAGTTATAAAGATGTGACTAATACAATTGAGTCTCATGTCAGTACGACTGTTCGATCCGAGACGAAATCTACAGACCAAAACCGTAACCGTAGACAACTGAGTGGTCTATTCAATAAAGGTTTGAAGAAACAAAAAGAAGACAAATAGGGTAAAGAATTAAACTTATCGTATCTGAAGTCTTAAATTTTCATTTTATATAAAATACTCAGAACCGTTTGCAATTCTCAAATAAACATGGGATTAAGTATAAAAGTGTATTGAGTCAACGTAAAATTTTAAAACTACAATTTTATAGAGTAAGTTGTATTGATCTTAGGACAAAGTCTAGCGAGTCGGGGTGATTAACCGACATAACAAAATGAGAAAAGGAAATTTCTTGGTTATGTAGTATACACTGTTTTTATACGTAACTTGTAAATGAAAATCTTTTTAAACACAAAAGAAAACTTTTAGTTATAAAATAAATACTGTTTTTCTTGACCCGTAGGAATTCCATGAGGTCTAGAAATTTTCAGAGCCCTCAGATAATAGTCGAACATGAAAGTTAAAGAATACAAGTATGTAAATTGAAATTAAGAACATAGGAGTTCCAAAAGAATGAAGTTAAGGACCGTGTATACAAAACTTTATACTGTCAAGGTGATTCACCGTGTAAAACATTAAGAGACAGTGTTCTTTATTGTAGAAAATTCTTGTCATGATTTGAAGACTAAGTACCATTACTAGTTCTCCTTCTACTGTATATGAGTTCAATAAAAGGACCTGTACGTATGTTAAATAGGACAAAACTATTCGTCACGGAGATCTGTTAACAGTGGAGTCGTGTCATAAAGTTGTGAGATTTCAATAGTGTTTGATCCGTTGTTTTGGGGTATACGAATATTATTTAAATACAGTGTAAACCAAATGTAACTCAAATATGATAGATATCTTGATATATTAAAAAGATCGTTGAAAACCAATTTATCAAGTTTCAATAAAAGGAGAAAGTACACAATCGAATAGACAGGTACACTTCATCTGTTTAGTCTAATTTATACGGAATCAAAATACCCACCTTTTGTTGCTCTATCTATTTCTCTATAAGATCTAATGTGTGACGCCTCGATTTTGGGTTAAAAAAGTCTGTCGACTCATTTCCAGAAAGTAATCGAAGAACTACTTCTTACTTGTAATTAGAAGTAGGTAATCAACTCCGACTTTTTTTAATATGACTCTGGACACGTAACCTTCCTGACTACGACTTCGACTTTGAGGTTATTAAACCGGTGGACTACGTTTCTTGACTGAGTAAACTTTTCTTGGACTACGACCCTTTCTGACTTCCGTCCTCCTCTTCCCCTGCTGTCTCCTACTCTACCAACCTACCGTAGTGACTGAGCTACCTGTATTTAGACTCACTTGAGGCCCTCAACCTCTACCTGTCCCTCCGGACCGCACGACGTCAGGTACCCCAGCGGTTCTCAGTCTGTGCTGACTCGCTGACTTGCCTTGACTTGACACGAATCCACATGACGTAGCAACATAGGATAAGGTTTGAATCGTTCAGATCTTACAAGAATACGGGTAAAATATCTACTTTTATGTTTCCGGATATTTCCAATTCACTAATGGTAATAGTACCTCGGTCCGTCACAGTCTCGACCTTAAATTTGGATCTAGATGTACAAAACTTCCTGAACGAGAATTAGGGTGGTCTGTGATAGAGGGGTGGGTGTCACCAAGACTGTGTGGACCCTGGTCAGGGTCATAATTATCACACTACACCAACAATATACTCAAATTAAGAATCTTAATCACCATTAGACCTTTTTGTATCGAAAACCATACTCTTCAATCGATGATTATGATTTGAACAGTTGTCGTGAGGAATTTTTTTACAATTTTTTATAAAAAATGGGTGACATCATACATATATATATACGTATATATATACAGTTATCGTCTTTGATATTGTGTTATAACATTTCGTTAATATGAGATTATTTTCTTCTAGGTTCTGTCAGTTTTCCAATTTTTATAAAGTATAAAAAGTTTAGTCATTTTGTTTTTGTGTGTTAAAAAAATTGAGTGGTGTATAGTAAATACATTTTTGATAAATTTTGTATAACGAAATTCTCTATATCATACACGATATTAATATTTCTTTACGAAGTCCGAGTTTCAGAAGAGTAAGTAAGTAAGTGGGAACTTATAATTAGTCATTTGACGTACGGTCCGTGAAAAGGTCCAAGACTCTCATGTCGTGACTTATCTTGTTCTCAGTCCGGAGTACCTGAAGAGTAATTGTCTCTTTACCTTAGACTGTGTAGATTTGACATTCCTTTTACAATGTTTCGTTCACACACAACTAGAGAACGATTTCAGAAGAAAGAGAAGTGGAATAAGGTTTGAGAACTCCTACCCGAACTTTAAACCCGACTTATACGGACTGATAGAAACCAAGATACACAGTCACAACATTCAGCTCAAGAGACCCTAAAAGAGGAGAAAGGTATTCCATTATATTTTTACATCCGGTTCCTGTCCAAAAGAACCTCGACTAAACTAACCTTTTTATAAAGTTTAACTCCTTGTAAGGTATGTTTCCTCACTTTTTAAAACCTCAGATTAGATGGTAAATCTTTTTACACTAGTAAGTTTTAATTTAATTGTTGTTTTTGTTATTTTTCGATAAACGAATGTTGTACAATCTTCTCCTTTACTTGTTTTAAATATGTAATATCCAAAAATACATACATCACCCCCATCGAAGTCCCGTAACAACTTGATTTTTGTGGGTAAATCGGACATCATAGACTACTCGAGACGAAAAATATTCGTAGACGAAGAGCTCCGGGAAGTACCTGGATTCTGTATTTCCCTTAAAAACTTGTATTACTTAGTAAGAACTTTTATTTAGGAAGTATAAAAACCACTAAAGTTTTAGTAAGTGAACCTTAGGTCTTTTTTTTTCTATACTTGTCTCTAAAACTATGGGGGTTTTATTAATTTTCTGTAAAGGTTTATATTCTTTATCCAATTGTTGTACACCTAAGGTGATACTTCGTCTGTAGACTGATCTTCTGTTCAGTAAGTAACTCAACTCGGTAGTCAAGGAGTAAGACTTAAACTTTGTTTTCAATTTATCCTCTCGTTGAGAAGTTGGTGCATTACCATTGGAACCGTTGGATGGTGTCATATATCCATTTTTATTCGTATTCTTTACTGAAACTCTAGGAACTCTCCTTTATTCAGTACACCACTCCATACCCCACACCCACCCGTCTACCGAACTGATTTATTCTTGTTTATAAAGGTAAGTTATTCGGATGACAAAAATTTCTTGAGACAATTCCTTGTTACTACCTTTTCTGCCAAGATAGGACTTTCTACTACGACACTTTCACGACGTGAGTTATACGGTTGTTTAAACCTTTTGAGTCGTCACCGGTGTCCTGACCTTTTCCAGTCAAAAGTAAGGTTAGGGTTTCTTTCCGTTACGGTTTCTTACGAATTTGATGATGTGTGTTAACGTGAGTAGATTGTACGATCATTTCATTACGAGCTTTAAGAGGTTCGGTCCGAAGTCGTTATGCACTTGACACTTGAAGGACTACAAGTTCGACCAAAATCTTTTCCGTCTCCTTGGTCTCTAGTTTAACGGTTGTAGACGATCTAGTACCTTTTTCGTTCTCTCAAGGTCCTTTTGTAGATAAAGACGAAATAACTGATACGGTTTCGGAAACTGACACACCTAGTGTTATTTGACACCTTTTAAGACTTTCTCTACCCTTATGGTTT